>JAQPPZ010008957.1:0-186801 GCA_028583015.1 Wollemia nobilis | reverse complement strand
CTTTATCATAAATTTTATAAGGAGGATCATGCCCACTACCCTATAATTGGAGGGCAAACCTACTTGATTGTAGGTCGTGGTTGTCAACCGTGGTTAATAGTGTATATCGCTCATCTGAGCTACGGTTTGTAATAGGTGATAGATATCCTTACTATTTTTTTCATTATGCTTAATTAGGTCAGATTAGGCATTTGAGTGGTTTATCTAGTATTTTTAGAGACACTAACCGATATAATTAGAGATTCATGCAAGTTATCCTCATTATGGAAATTTATGCAATATTGTACTAATCTCTTGTTTCCATGCTTTGTTTCATGTAATTGATCCATTAGATTGATAGTTGTACTCATTGTTTCTATGCTTCAAACAATATTTATGAATCTTGCATAAGTTTAGTATGATTTGTTCACTTTCTTGATTTCATTAGTGTTATGCTATCTTTATGCTTATTTTCCTTAAAGGGCCTCATCATGAGAGGTTGCATATGCTTTTAATAATTTTGTGTTGTTTCTTGACCGTAGGAAAGTAGATTTGAAGGAGCTTCAATCATCTAAGTCCTTCCTCAACGTGAATAAGAGGGTCAACTCCACCCTAGAGCAGTTCGTGTCACCCCGAATGGCCTAAAACTCACATTTACCCTTGAGAGGGATTTCATATGTTTTTCCCACTAGGAATAAGAGTATCAAATTTGTATCCCTAAGAGGGACGTATCTATAATTGGAATTGGCTTCATGAATGGAAATAAAGTGTTCTCATTCTTCATCATTTGTTGTCAATTTTGCAATGTATGCTTTTGTATATTTTATTTCAATTACGTAGTAGGAAGCATAGGTGTGAGGTCGTTTTGGTGGTCACATTGGCCTTTGATGGATTTTTAGCTAATGAATTCAAGATCAATTAAGTTAAAATTATTATCTATTTGCATTTTTTACTATTTTAATAGGTGTGACTCATCATATAACATAGTGGGTTTTCTTTGGCTATGACATAGGTGGTATGACCGATCATGTAGTGTCGAAGCTTTTTAGTTGTAAATATAATGACTAGGCATAGCTTCTCAATGTATACCTATTTAGTCTCATAACTCACAAAATTAAAACTAATATAATAAATGGCTTGTTCTCTATTGGATTTGTTCTTTTGTGCTAGCATGGTACCAAGGGCAAAATTAGTGGCAGATATGTATAGATGAAATGGGACACTAGTCGAGGTGGTGTCAACATAGGTGGGGATGCAAGATATTTTTTAATGGCATCAAAAGTGTCTTGACACTCTTGATTCCATGCAAAGGTAACCCTCTTTTTCAACAAATGGTTGAAAGGCTTGCATTTATCTAACAACTGAGCAATAAAGTGATGGATCACTTGGATTTTCCTTGTAAGCTGTGTAGCTCTTTGAAATTCATTGGGAGTGGCATCTTAGTGATTGCTTTGACTTTGTTAGGTTTAAATTTGATGCCTTACTTGGAGACTATAAACCCTAAAATATTTTCCTGATGTGACACAAAAACACATTTCTTGGGGTTGAGTCTCACCTTATGTTTAAATAATCATTCAAATATTTTGCACAAATGTTAATGTGCTTGTGATATGTTTTTGATTTTGCCAAGAGGTCATCTACATAATCTTCAACTATTTTATGCATGTAATCATGGAAGATATAAGTTATGGCATATTAATATGTGGCACCTATGTTTTTGATGCTAAAAAATATGGCTTTGTAGCATAATATCCCCTAAGGTGTTGTGAAAGTTGTTTTATGTTGGTCATTGGGATTAACTCAAATTTGGTTATATCTCAAAAAACCATCCATTAGGGAGAGCATTTCATGGCCAACATTAGAATCCATGAGTGTATCCATGTTCATAAGTGGGAAGTTATCCTTAGGGTATGCTTTGTTGAGGTCACAAAAATTTGTGCAAATACATTGGTACTTGTTAGGCTTGCTAATAGGTATCATATTAGAAACCCATTCTAGGTAGTATATGGGTTGAATGAAACCAACATCTAAATTTTTTTGTAATTCCTCTTTAACAATGAGGGATATGGTAGGATGAAGATTTCATAGTTTTTGCTTTATTGGTTTTGCATCAGGGTTCAAGATGAGATTGTGGACCACTAAATTAGGGTCAAGCCCTGACATGTCTTTGTAAGACCATGTAAAAACTTGTTTATATTTAGTGAGAAGGGTGATGAAATGTTCCTATTCTTCAAAGGAAAGGCTCTTTCCAAGTTTGATGATTTAGGGGTGGTGTGGATTGGTGTTGAGGTCTACATCAATGGTGTCCTCAATGAGCATGTGGGAACCCTCCTCTAATTGGTGAGGAGTGGGAATGAGGTGGATGTCATCCATTGTATTTTCAAAAATGGATGACTCGATGTCACTCATATCAATGTGATAAACATTAGGTAGAGAGGGCAATGAGGTAGGCAAGATGTAGACATTGGCTTGGTGGAGCAATTGGTTGGATGGAATAAAATCGATGGGGAAATGTGAGGTAAAAATATTCTCAAATTCAATAAGACTTGGATTTATATTAATGGGATTTGATAGATTGTTTGGATTGCATAGGGGTGTGAAAAATTCAATGGATACCATGTTGATTTATGGGATGGTGAGATTTTGCGGATTAAAGGGAGGGTTCCCAAGGGCATGCTCATGGGGTAGGAGTTGGTCCAACATGGGTGGATGTGGATTTGGTTGGATTGGTGGTGGGGGATGCATTGGTGTGTATGGAAACTTAATAGGAAGGAGCATGGGAAAAATAGGAAGTGGAACAAGGATAAAATATAGGTAAATATCATCATCATCTAGGAACTTTGTTAGGGGTACTATGGGAAAAGATTCTTTTTTAGAGCTATCACAAGCAATCAAAAGTGCCTCTAGTAGTTCATCTAATTCATTTTTTGAGGTATTTTATGGCATGGTGTGGATGGTTGCAACATGGAAAAATCCTTCTAGCAGTAAATGAACACACTCAATATCAATGTACTCATCTCTATCCTCTTTGGGATAGAGGGTAATATCTTGAAAATCTTTCTTGAGGAGGTCATTTGAAGAATGGTTGTCATACCCTAATCCAAATTTTTGTTTAGGAAGTTGGTAGTGTGGTTTGATGATGTGATGAGCTCCCTACTCATAGAGACCAAGGCCAAAATTCTCTCCAATGGGATTGTTGGAAATACCTTAGAGCAAAGAAGGTATTTTCCAAGAAACTGGTGTCACTAGAAAATGGTGATTCAGGTCTTTTTTCAAGAAGTACATTAGAGGAGGTGTCAACTCTAGTGTATATAAATTTTATTGAATTGGATGCAAGACCCATAGGAATAATTGTGCCTATGCATGGGTGTCCAAAATCCCAAACTGATTCGATAATTGATGGCATAAATGTGATGTTATACACTAGATACTTTTCTATACCTTGATTGGTCATGTGAAATTTGTCGTGCATAGGTTGAGAGATGGATGTGAGAGTTTCTTCAACATCCTCCTCTAAATAGGATAATATTAAAAATGACCATGGGGTGGTGTCTAGAATGGATGGATATGTGGTGGATGAATTTGGTGGTGGTGGTTTAGGCTATGTGGAGAAATAAGTGTCTTGGGATATTTTGATGGGATGGGGAATGGTGAAATTAGAGGTGGAATTTGTGGTAACTTGGCCATCAATGGGTTAAGGTAATGACTCGAGTTGCATGGTGGGGGGAGGTTTTTGGACTTTTGGGGTGAAGGAAGAGGTGGTGGTGGTGGTGGTGATTTGGTAAATTATAGATGGAGGAGGTAAGTAAGTGGGAGTGGTTTTTTGGGGTTGGTGAACAAATGGATCACTTGATCAATAAAGTGGGGGATACAAAGGTGTAGGTGAAGGTGGTGGTTGCTTGAAAGTGGTAGGGTATTTTTGAAAGGTGTGGGATAGATGTGAGGTTGAAAAGGGATACTTTATGAAGACAAATGTTGGGTAGGATGGGGTAAGTTTTACCCAATGTGATGGTGTTGAGTGGAAGTGGAGGCAGGTGGATGGTAAGGTGATGGTGGAGGTTGAAGACTATACAAAGTAGTCAGGGTAATGTAGTGATCTTGGTGTGGCAAAATGGGGGGTAAATATGAATTAGGCAGTTTAGCATAGGTAGGTGGATAGGTAATTAGTGGTGAAAAATATGGGTCAAGATGAGATGACATTGGTTAGGGGGCTAGTTCAAGTAAGGTTGGGGTAAGGTATAGATGTGTGGAAGGTAGGGGAGGCTCGTATAGGTTGGAGATAATGTGACAATACTTGAAATTTTCCTCATAAGTGGGGATGTAGTGTACATGACCCTCATGAACATATTTGAGATAATGATGTAATGTTGATGGGATGCATCACATATCCTAAATCTATGGTCTTCCAAGTAGGACATTGTATTGTATTTCTCCTTCAAGGATGTGATATAAAGCATGAATAGTCTTCCCACCTACTTGAATAGGTAGAAAAATCATCCCAAGTGTTTAGAACAATGCATCATTGAAGACCCATAGAGTGAATGTGGATGAGGCTATGTGTGAAGGTGGTAGGTGGAGGTGTTGGAGTGCAACAAAGATGTTGATGTTGATCGAGGAGTTGAAATAAACTAGAGCTCGCTTGAAAGGCTTATGGTCTATATGAGCTAAAATATGTAGTGGAGGATCTAGTTCTTCTATTTGTAAAGTTTTAATCTCATAATCATAAAAGGTGACTGTAGGCTCCATGCAAGTTTTGAAATTGTCCACAAAGTTTGTAAAATTATTTAATTTATGGTAATGACCCCCTTCTCGATGAGGTATTGGACAAGATGTTTAAGTGTTATGTAATTTTTTATATCATGACCCCTTTGATTATGATAAAAATAGTAGTGATAATTTGTATATGATTTAGGTTTAGGCCTGTTGGGGTACTCTAGTCTTATATCCAGCAATGACATTATTTGCACCTCATAAAGACGTTGAAAGATGACCGAGTAAGACTTAGAAAGTGAAATGAAATTTCACTGGGGCCTAGCAAGGCACTTGGGATGGCTATCTAGTTGTGGAGGATTTTGCAGTTGGGTGAGAGGTGGTGTAGTGTGGTATGTTGGTTTTTGCAATAGATATTGAAATTGTTGGTGTTGTAAAAACTACGGTTGTTGATTAGGATTGTTTGGGCTTCTCACTACCACTTAATTAACTTGGTTGAGCTTGGATTTATTATTGTAAGTTCCCTTAGAATTATTATTTGGTCATTCTTTATTTTTAAGCTTTATTTCTCCCTCTTGAATTTTTATGTCTTCAATAGTCTTGGCTTGCGCTAAAGCCTCCTCAAGTGTACAATATTGTTGGAGTTGTAATAGTAGAGATATTGGCTTTGAAAAACTCCTCGTGAATAATTGAGTCACATCCATGATGGGGAAAGAAAAGAGGATTTTTGTTATTACATATCTCCATCGAGCACCATAATCCAAGATAGACTCATCATAAAATTGATGAAGATTGTAAAGATCAGTGTCATTTTCTTTTTGATAATGAGAGTGAAACATTCCAAAAATAGGTTGGCCAATTGCTCAAAGTTATAAAGGCTATGTCTAGGAAAGTTTTTGAACCAATCTAAAATTTCTCCCTTGAGGGATATCAAAAACATGCGAAACACGAGGGGACCAATATAATTGATAAGATAGCATGCATTAATAAATGTGCTCATGTGTTCTTGGGGGTCCTCTTTCCCCTTGATTTTTTTAAATTTTGACATTATGAATAGGGGAGGATATGGTGGTGATGGTACTAAAGGATGGATGGGATAATTTTGAAGTTGATTGAGTGTTGATTTATGATATCTAGTGCCCACAACTTGTAATTCTAAACTATCAACCTTATCATAGTTGAAATTTATCGAGAGGGGGGGGGTGGTGGTTTGATGGTGTTGAGAAAATTGGTGGTGGGTGCATGTGGAGTTGGATAATGGCTATTGGTTGAAATGTTGTTGATGTATCGGGAGTGGTTAATGGTATTGTTGTTGATGTTAAATGGGTGATAGTTTATATTGGTGTTTGGTGACTTGTTGGTGTTAAATGGGTTGTTATTGATGATGTAGAGTGGGTGGAGGTTGATGTTGCAATGATGGTTGTTGGTACTATGGCATGGGTGGAGGTTGTTGTTGTAGGGATGGTTGTTGGTATTGGATGGGTGGTTGTTGTTGGTATTGTGGCATAGGTGGAGGTTGTTGTTGTAGCAGTAGTTGTTGGTATTGGATGGGTGGTTGTTGTTGGTATTGTGGCATGGGTGGTTGTTGCTGGTATTGTGGTGTGGGTGGAGGTTGTTGCTGGTAGTACTATTTGGGTGGTGATTTTTGGTATTGTGGCATGGGTGGAGGTTGTTACTAGTAGTACTATTGGGGTGGCAACTATTGGTATTGTGGCATAGGTGGAGATTGTTGGTGGTACTACTAAGGTGGTTATCATTGGTATTATTATAGAGAGGGATACTAGTATGGTTACAATGGAGGCTATTGGTATTATTATAGTTAAGTTTAATGGTATTTTTGTGGTGAAGGTTTCTAGTATTATTGTGGTGGAGGCTATTGGTATTTTTGCAGCAAAGGTTGTTGGTATTGTTGCGATGAAAGCTACTAGTATTATTACGATGGAGGGTGTTGATATTGTTGAGTGAGGGAAGATTGACCATAGGCCTTGGAATCTAGTGGTTGAGTGGATGGTTTTTGGTATTGTTGTGGAGGTATTAGGACATGTATGAAAGGCGATCGAGTGGCCCATGATGGGGATTGTGCGAAGAATAATTCTTGGATTGTTGTGGAAAGTGGAAGGTTTGATACTTGCGGTGGTAGTTGTGGTATATGGGATAAAGTGGGTAAAGTATATGTAGGTGAATGAGATTTTGTGTTAACATAGGCCTAGTGGCATTGGTTTGGATTCATAGATGCATATTTATGGCCTGCATTGGACTAGGGATTAGAACCTCCTTGTGGAAAGTATTCAATGGGTATACCATACTTAGAATGTGAATTGGCAATATCGATTTCATGAGAATAAATCTATTCTTAGGGCATGGGGAGACTAAATAGGGTGGAATATTTAATGGTAGTAAGGATGGTCATAGTGAATTTGGTGGGGAAAAGGGCCCACCATGGAGGGCACGTGCAATGTTAATATAAATGATTGTGACATGTATTAGGGACACAAGGGTCCTTGGACCTATGGATTCAAGAATATTAGTGGGGATGTGGTGGTAAGTGGTACTCGAGCTATGTGTCTCAAGAGGGTTGGTGGTGGGATGATGGGTGTATCTAGATAAGTTACCTTGGGGTGGTTGTGAGGCTACCTCCTGCTAAGTCAAATGAGCAATGCATGGTTGGGAGGTATAATCATATTGGTACTTTGTGGCTTGGATTATGGCTTAGGATCAAGCTTTTGTTGGACTTGAATTCGAGTTAAGGCCATAAACTAAGAAAAAAAATGGATGAAATGTGGATTTGGGAGTTTGATGGTGATGGTGTGGTGGAGGTGGATTTCTCTATCTACACAAAATAATCAAGCAAACAATAGTTTTAATGTTTCTTTGTTTGAATATACTAATTTTTGACTTGATGTGTTTGTGAGATGTGTTGGGATTGTTTTTGGTTTTTTGTGGGTGTGGGGTTTTGTTTTGTTTTTATCTTTTCTTTATTTTTTTGTGTTTTTTATGAATCTTAGACCTAAAACTACAAATGTGGTAATGGAATGCAGTATAACTGGGTATGTTGATGCCCACATCTTTGGCAAGAACTAGTACAAAATATGGTTAAAATGGCTTCCTAGGATGGTTGTGGCTTATGGTGACCTAAGGGGACAAATTACCCTCTCAAAAGAGGTCATGTTGTCTAAGTCCTACTATCGATCTACCCAAACTTTCGCTTCACCCTTGGGTAGACTTGGACAATAACGATAGCTATAGCCCAAAAATTCTTAAACCTCGAGCAAAGGGGTATCTAACCTAACCCACCCTAAGATATTCTCAAGAGTGGGGGATTTCTCGTTGATGAAGTCTAGAAAATTTCTTATGGGGGCTGCTATGGTGTCTAGGGGATAATCCAATAGAAGGAGATGATTTCCAACATCATTGGTCTTGATTGACGGTTGGTGATGAAATCCAACGTCATTGATGTTTATGAGTCATGCACATGTGTGATGTAAATTTTTTTGTCTTTTAAGTTTTGTTTTGTTTTTAAAATACCTAATACAACTTTATTAATGCAAAAAATATAAATTATAATCCTAAAATGATTGTTCACTTTTCCTTACTATGCAATGGATCCTATCTTAAAGGACACTACTTCTAAACTAAGAAAAGAAAAATCAATAGTTGAAAGAACAGAAAAACTACAACTATTCAAACCTTCAAAAGAAAGAAAATATTATTATCTACCATTCACTTAATAAAAGAAATGTCTAATTAAAAACACTATTTCAAACTCACATAGAAAGAAAAAAAAATTCCTACCTGTGGTCCTACCCTATATTTAATATTGAATATTGGTGATGGCAGTGTTTTACGATCATTCGAGATTAGACAAAATCTTTCTAAGACCATCCTAGGTTAGATGACTGAAATCTAAGAATGTCTTAGGTTAGATGGTTTCTTCTGTGTGCATTGTCTGCAACCTGTGTAAAACCCAAAATAGAAAAATAGTCAACTTTTTCTAGAATGCAAAAAATAGACCTATATTAAGCATGAAAACAAAAAATAACCTAAGCTATTACGCAAAATAAAATCAAGGGAAAGGTCCCACTATGATCGTCATCTTGTAGACGAAAAAAAAGACACACCATTACAAATATTATTAAAATAGAAAAGAAATATAGATTGCATGCTCTTTGTTTCTTTTGTTACAATATAACACCCTCACAAGGTTGTACAATCATCAAGAGATTGTTTCCCTTTTGCAAGTGAAAAATGGTGCAACTATCTTCTTTTTACTATAGCATTAGATGGGCAGGTTTCTCATGACCATAATTTCACTAGATCTAGGTCTACTAGGTCTGAGGTATTTGTGTTTGAGTTTGCATTTGCATTCGGATCATCTAGATCTGCTAGATCTACAATTGTATTACATCTAGATGTTGGAAATCAGGAGGGTTGATGGATTTATCTTATGATCGTTCGAGTGTAGGACGATTACAACCTATGACCATATGAATTTGGATGATCTATCACTAAATCTTATTATTGCTATTAAGATCTTGATCTAGTGGATCTAGAGGGTTTGTGTTTAGATATAGTAGATTTGGATCGATATTTGAATCCACTAGCTCTAAATATTTTTTTCTACACATAAATCAACTTCAAATGTATTAGTAATACATGTTGAGCCTCCCAAAGTGAGGTCAAAATTTAAGAATATAAAATAAATTAAAATTTTCATTAAATGAGTGCAAAATGTAATGTATGAAAGGAATGTAAAACAAATCAATCTTACCTTCTTGTATTATTGTTGTTTTTGTGATGATACGTTATGCTATACCTAGAATTCTATGCGCAGGTTGGATGCCGACCATGTGGGTCTAGATAATCATGACCTTAGAACGTCTAGGGTCAAACGACTATGGACTATGGTGTGATGTCACTTTTGAAAGCAAGATCCAAGCCTACAAAATGATGTGATCGATGTCTAGCACGAGATGGGGATGGTTGTGTGTGATGACTTAGGTGTTTGGATGCAAAGTGAGATTTGGAATTTTAGTAGCACTTCAAGGCATATACCATCCTCATGCTCCATGAAGGAGGAAAGGGTGCATTTATAGAGCTTCTGGAGGGAATGGATGAGATGGTGACTTAGCCAATCAAATAGTGTAACTAGGAGTCTTCTTTTTGTATTGATGTTACCATAAAAAAGTGTATGCTTACAAATGAAGATAAGTTTATCTTGTGATTACCACCAAATGTGCACACCTTAGAGTTTTTAATAAAGTGTCCATGCAAATTGAAATAGATATACTCCTTGGAATCTTCACCAGAAATATATGCAAATTTAACTGAAAGAGCATGGTGAACTAAGTGCACAAACTGAACTAGGTGTGCAATCTTGGAGAAGGGTAATCCTTTTCTCGCACATGATAGAAATGGGGGATGTGATGTGGAACTGAAGATGATGTGAAATGGGTGTGGGAGGTTGAATTCTCTCATGCGGAGGGGTGAGTGGATGAGTAGCATAGGAAATTATTAATAAATTATTTATTTCTTTATTTAATTGATTAATTAATAGTCAAGCAAATGAATATTTAATTTAATTATTATTAATTTAATTAATATTAAACATACTAATTAATTATGATTAATTAATT
The DNA here is from genome assembly GCA_028583015.1 of Wollemia nobilis. Classification (NCBI taxonomy): domain Eukaryota; kingdom Viridiplantae; phylum Streptophyta; class Pinopsida; order Araucariales; family Araucariaceae; genus Wollemia; species Wollemia nobilis. Next base: position 176,479 of record JAQPPZ010008957.1, on the reverse strand, counting down.
AGCATTTACAATGCTTGATTTTTGTGTCTACATAAATCATCATAAACCTTTCTATTGTGGATGTAAAATGTGAAGTATAGAAAAAACATGATAACCTTTTTTTGGTTTTATTTTGGGATTATCATGAACATTTCTACTATGAGTGTAATATGAAATACACAAACAATGCATGAAAAATGATTAGATCAAAATTTGAGGTTAATAGTGATGATTATTTATAAAATTCATATCCCATAGACTACTTTGGACATTAAGGATGCTAAAAACATTATATTATATTCTAATATATACCAAAATATGATATGGTAGCCATTGCACATGATTGACTTGTAATAATTTGAGATGTTGGTATGATTTAATGATTTGTCTAGGTCTTAATGTTGTTGACACAATACCAATACATTTGTGAGATAAAGTGATTAAAATATGTGCCACTAGCTAAGGTAGCATGGATTTTTTTTACAAGAGGTGCAATGTGGATTGGAATTTGACATGTCTTTCATCAACTATGTTTATTGTATTTTGGGTTTGACAAGCATTCCATCAAGGCAAACTCATTAACTTCTCATTGTGTTTTCATGAATATTTAAAAGCCAACTAATAATAACTATTATACTTTCAAAATGAAAAAATAGAGATACATCACCTACCAGGTCTTAATGTTGTTGACATGATACCAATACATTTGTGAGATAAAGTGATTAAAATATGTGCCACTAGCTAAGGAAGCATGGATTTTTTTTACTGGAGGTGCAATGTGGATTGGAATCTGACATGTCTTTCATCAACTATTTTCATTGTATTTTGGGTTTGACAAGCGTTCCATCAAGGCAAACTCATCAACTTCTCATTGTGTTTTCATGAATATTTAAAAGCCAACTAATAATAACTATTATACTTTCAAAATGAAAAAATAGAGATACATCACCTACCAGGTCTTAATGTTGTTGACATGATACCAATACATTTGTGAGATAAAGTGATTAAAATATGTGCCACTAGCTAAGGAAGCATGGATTTTTTTTATTGGAGGTGCAATGTGGATTGGAATCTGACATGTCTTTCATCAACTATTTTCATTGTATTTTGGGTTTGACAAGCATTCCATCAAGGCAAACTCATCAACTTCTCATTGTGTTTTCATGAATATTTAAAAGCCAACTAATAATAACTATTATACTTTCAAAATGAAAAAAGAGAGATACATCACCTACCTTACAAATTTTATATTTCTCTAAAAGTATTTTGAGATTCGTCATTCACTATTATCTTGACAGTGCATATTTCATATTTCTCTAAAATTATTTGAAGATCAGTTATCAATTTTAACCTGACAGTTCAAATTCACACTAGTTCTCTATATCTTGAATCTTTGCAAAAAGACTAAATACAAAAACTGATTACTTCAAATAGGAATCCAAGTCCACTTGTAGAATCCATCCACTCTCATCAATTGTCAATCATTTAATATAATTTCTAACATGGAGATACTAATCACCCTCCAAAAAAAATTGTTACAAAAACCTTTCAAAAAAGAAACTTCAAAATCAATATGACCAACATAGAACAAAAATTTCTTTAATATTCAATTAAGAAAAAAAAACTTCATCAAAGCATCTAAATTTCATAAAATGTTCAAGAAAACATGAATATTTCAAACATGAAAACCAAGAAATTTATCAATTATTTGTTGAAAATTTAGTTGCGTTATATGTATGCCTCCATACCAAAATTCCCAAGTGATTTTGAGGTTGAATATCCTTATTCTTCATAAGGAGATACTTGCCATGGAAACCTTCCAAGTGATACAACAAACACAATTCATTAATGGTTTCCTTGTATTAATATTTGCATATAAAGTAAAACATGCTTTGCGTCAAAGCCCCCATAAAGGTAACTATGCTCTCCAACACCAGAAACATTGTTCCATACATGATAGAAATCACTATTTCATACATGACACTTATTATCATGTTCATTCCATAATAATCCCCATAATCATAACATAACTCACTAGACCTATAATTATCATCAACCATATTAAAAGTGTCAACATAATAATATTTTTATCTAATTAGAGAGGGATTCTTATTCATTGCTATTTAACCCTTAATGCTTATCCTTTGAAACCAAGAACACACATACAAATTGTAACACTATTTTCCTATATATAAAGATGTGAACAACATTATAAAAAAAACAAACTAGCATGTTAATATTCAATAACTCCAAATATGATCCATTGAAAAGACACCATTATCATTCAAAACATAGCAAGCACACATGAGGTTCAAGTTTACATAACCTCATTTACGTCTTTACATTTAAGCTTGAATGGATGAGAGGATTACTATGAATCACATAAAACCATAAAAAAACAATATAAAACCCATTGAAGTGAATGTGGACTCTTTGTTTAATTATTTTGATATAAAAAATAAAAATTAAATTATTAATAGAATGAATTTATTTATATAAAGATATAAACAATTTATTGAATAATGACAAGGTGTTTATCATAAAATATTTATGATGACTCCATACTATTACTAAACTTTACCGTTAATAAATAATATATAAATACATGTTTTGATATTTTAATTAGTAATTATTGATGAAAAAGTAATTTAAAATGATATGTTTTATTGTATTAAAATTGTTTTCTCTATGTTTAAAGGATAATGCAATGGTACTGGTTTTGGTTCTTCTTTTAAGAGGTTTAAGGTTTATACCGAGGCATGGGCGAGTGTGAGGGATGGGTATGTGTATGGTTGTATATTTGTTTTTGATAAAAAAAGGAGATTTATATTAATTTAAGATAACAACCTTTACAATAAAAAAAAGTGGGTGGGTTAACACACCCTATGGGGAATCAAACTAACCCTCATTGACAAGGGTTAGTAAACAAAGTCACCAACAAAACATAATTTTATCAATCATGATCATTGATGATCATTACATCAAATAAATCATATCATATGGAGTAATGTGCCCTCATGTGTTGTCCTGCATAAACTACTAGTGATTATGGGATGGAAATCCACCCCTCTACATCACGATTAAGGCCTTCAGTACCCGCATCACTCCAACCAACAACTAGCCCAGGAGAAACTGGTTGAACATCATCCCACCCCCCATCCTAGCGGGACGAACAAGCAATGTCAACATTAGGATGCTTCCTGACTAGTGAGGGCTGGGACCAGTGCCTGTCTACAAGAGCACTTCTTGCATATGACGGAGGTCGACGGTGAGAGTAGGATTGAAAATACTCCTGAGAAGAGTGCTCTATGGGGATCCGATTGACTGTACATGGAGCATTGGTCCAGTGCGCCAAAAGAACATGCAGATGATCCAAATCCATAACAACTTTGTTGGCTTGAGTACATATCTATAGCCACATGTCATTAAAAACTTCTAATTTGTCAGCATGAGTAAATGTGACAGAAGGTGTACACTATTTAAAAACAATTATGTTATGGGCCTTCCAAATATGAAAGAGTAGGCTAATCTTGAAAACCTGCCACACTTCAAAAAGTGGGAGAGATAAAGTAAAAGAGTCCCCAAGAAGAGCTTGGGGCCAAGAAACTCTTGCAGTTGTAAATGGGAAAAAAAAGAAAGAACCCATTCCCAAGCTTACCTAGATCTTCTGCAATTCCAAAATAGGTGAATACAAGACTCGAGAACACCACAAAAAGGACATTTAGGATAAGGAATTCCAAGGTGCTTCAAACGTTCCCCCAAGGGAAGGCCTTGACACAACAAGCTCCATGCAAAAAAATATTGCTTGGGCTCAACATAAGTAGCCCAAACATTCTAAAATCTAGAATTCCATCTAGTCCTTGTAGAAAATAAGTCCCAACACTGATTGAGCTTAGGCACCAAAGGAAGATGAGGAGATAACCATTTATACCCCAAATGAGCCTTATAATTAAGCAAAGGAGTGTCAACATGCCATCTCCAGTCTGACCACCAAGGACGCTGCGAGTGCACACCAATATTATGCAACATAGAAAAGGGGTGAGAGCAATAACAACATCATATGTATCTTTGTCTGCACCATTTAGCCTGAAGGTGCATTTGAACTCATTCCATGGGATCCAATCCCTGGTCTGGCGAGAAAAGAAATCAGCTATTGTAACAATACCCTTTTTGAAAAACCGCTAAGCATGAATCCATTGCACCCAAGCTAAGGGAGAACCTTGATGAAGAAACATGGGGGACCACCAAATATTCATAGAATTGATGGATAAGCCTTTATGGAAGCCATATCCTCTCCAATAGATCCAAGGAGTGAGTTGTTGCCAAGCTTTCCATATACTTTTAATAACAAAGGAGCCAAAAATCTTAACAAAAACCAGAGCAACAATGAGAGAGGGAAAATCCAACCCTCTCCATGCTCTATGGTTTAAGGGAATACCAAAGGAAATGAAATGTCAAACCAAAAATTTCCAAGCTTTAGCTCCCCTCAGAGCCTTGATCACCCACTTAGCACATAGAGCAATACCTTGTTGTCTACAATCCAGCAGACCCATTCCGCTAGATTCTCTGGGAAGACAACAAATATCCCAGGCAACTCTATGAAATCCCTTTATTTTAGAAGAATTATTCCAAAGAAAATATCGAAGGAGTTTCTCAAGCTTCTTATAGCAAGCCTGTGAAGGAACCCAACAAGAGGAATAATAAACATGAGTTGCAACTAAAACTTTAGAGCAAATCTAAAATTTACCTACTAATGACAGCTTCTTAGTAAGCCAGAAATCAAGTTTCTTTTCAACTCTTTGAAGCACATAATTCCAAAGATGAGCATGGGAGCCTTGAAAGGCAAAAGGAATACCAAGAAACTTAAAAAATTCTCCAAGAGGGATCCAATTCCAATGATACCCTTGAAGCCAAGGTGGCTTAGGCAAGGGAGACTATCTGAAGCAGGAGGTCTTCCTCCATTGTATGCTAGAACCAGAGGTTGTGCAAAAGGTGTTCAGAAAAAATAGAGCATTAGAAATAGATTGCTCCTCTTCCCTTATAGTAAGAAAAGAGTCATCAACAAAGTGACCATTAATAAGTTGTCCTTGATCATTCGGAAGAGCAATTCCTTTAATAAGACCTGCAGAAGCTTGAGCAACTAAAATATAGTCGAAGGCTTCAACAACAAGCACATATAAATAAGGAGCAATAGGACACCCTTGTTGAATAGACCTAAATAGGCCCACTACTTCAGACTGTGAATTGTTTAGATTGAGAATAGTCGAAGCATCTCTGAATAGCATAGCAATAGTCTGAATGAAAATTGGCTCGAATCCTAAAGCTTTGAGCATAGCAAGAATGAATCTCCATTCAATGCGATCATAAGCTTTCTCAAAATCAATCTTAATAAAAAGCATGTTTTGGTTTGACATCTGGGCCCATTCCATGCCCTCCCAGATAGCTAGAACATTGTCGAGGATGTACCTTCCTTGAATAAAGCCAGTTTTCTTTGATCTGACTATCAAAGGAAGAAGAGGCCTAAGGCAAAGAGCCAAAGCTTTGGAAATGATCTTGTAACTAACATTCAACAAAGTAATAGGCCTCCAATTAGTAATCAACTCTGGGTCCCCTTGCTTGGGTATGAATTTGATATTGCCCCTATTAATAATTGCTCCCAAAGAGCCTACTCGAAGAGCCTCCAGATAAACTTTATGCAGATCAAGACCAACTAAGTCCCAAAGACCCTTGTAGAACTCACAGGGAAATCCATCCAGACCTGGTGCTTTATCATTTGCCATTTGAGATAATGCATCCTCCAGATCTGTAAGGGAGAGTAGTTTATCACACCCTACTCTTTGAGACTCTAAAACCTTAACTGGTACAATTGACATACAAGATGTCAGTGCTTGCTCCCACTCAGGAGAATAAGCTTGAGCAAAAAAAATATTAGTATAGTGCTTGACAAAAGCATTAATCATCTTAGGAAGAGAGGTAAGCCTTATTCCATTGTCTTGAATGGCCTTGAATTGAGTAGCTTGCTTGGGAGGGTGGAGCCTTTGAAAAAATTCTTTGGTGACCCTATCACCAACTTTAAGCCAATGAATATGGGCTTTAATTTGAGCTCCCCGAGCCTCATAAAGTTTAGCAAGTTTAAGTTCATGCCTCAACTGGGCAACATGAGACTGAAGTTCAGGATTAAACGGATAAGCCTCAAGCTTGAGAGAAGCTTTGGCAAGCTCATCATGAAGGACAACATTGGAATATCTTCTGAACTGTGCCACCTTTTTCCCCAAAGTACAAAGCAAGACAGTTGTACAAAAAATGGCATCATTCCACCATTCTATCCAACCCAACTCTCCAGTAGGTCTAGGAACTAGATTCCAGACTCTACGGATATGACAAACCATGGAAGGGTGTTGAAGAAAGGAAGTATTGAAAAAAATTGTGACTTGTAGTGTCTCTAAGGTAGGGATTTCATCAGCACATTAAACATGATGGGTGAATGGTCGAAAGTAGTAGTACCAAGAATGGTTTCCACAAACGGAGCTGAAGCATTTCTCCTATGAAAGAAAAATTGCACATGATCTAAAAGCATGGCTCTGTCCAACCTTCTTAGAATTCTTGCATGGCCATCTTGGAAATTAGACCACGTATACCACAAATTTTTAGGAAAATCCTGAGGAGAAAAACAAGAATTGGGGTCTGACAAACCCAATTTGTTTTTCATGAAGTACCAAGCCTCTCTTTCCCTAGTAGCCCATCGCATGGGAAGTTGTCCTATCTTGTCTGCAGGCTTTTTAGTCATATTAAAATCTTCGCACATAACCCAAATAATAGGTGGTAAAGAAAAAGCACACCACCGCTAGAGGCTACAACACTCCTGAGCGTCATTGGAGGCATAGACATTAATAATGCCAAAAGACAACCCACCAACCTCAAGTAAAATCCAAACTGCATGATTGGAAGGGTCCACACCCCACGAGACAAAATTATCTTTCCACCTAGCTGCCAAAAGAATGACAACTCCCCCTCTACCAGGGGAATGATTGGTGGCATAAAAAAAGCAACCTGGCCAAAGAAAAGGGCAAGTACATTGCATAATAAAGTCAAAAATCTTAATCTCTTGAAGACAAAGAAAGTTAGGATTACCATAAAACTTGGAGCATGAAGCAATCTCATCTCGGACCAAGTATTTGCGGACTAGGTCCGTCAGCCCTCTGACATTCCATGATAAAAAAATCATGAAGATCGATCAAGACTCATATGTCCGGCTACATCTTTAGCGTCTCCGAGGTTTGAAAGAGAATCATAAATATTACTGAGAAAATGCTCTTGACCTGCTTTCCAAAACTCTGTTTGATGCCTTTTATCCTGGTGAACCAAGGATTCTCCCCATGGTGGGCTACGGGATCTTCGGCCATTGATAGAAGCCCGTTCAGGTTCCATGAAGCTTGATGAAGACTACCCATTGATATGCAGAACTAGAGAATCTAAAGACTGAGTAGGAGTAGAAGAAGTAATAATTTCAACAAAGGAAGCACTAGTCGATGGTACATTAGCAACCATTTGTGAAGCCCTAACACTAGGTGTCGTCGATTGCGTGGTATGTTGCTCCGTCACCACACCATGCCCAGCTATCACAGAAGACACAAGGGGTTGAGGCGAGCTACTAGGAGCAACCATAGGGTTTACATTTTTCCCATTCTTACCCTTCTTCTGGACTACCTTCCATTCATCTTGCCCCCCTTTGGAAGCAGGGACAGAGCTAGTAGTAACAGGAGCCACAATCGTCTCCTTAACTTTAATCTTGTCCACCATTAAAGGATAATATTTTATCTTATGGGTAGTTGATTGGCAATAGTAACATGTGTTAGGCAGGTTTATGTAGACAACACGTTGCTTGAACCTATAATCACCAACTTGGACATCAATAGTCTCCCTGAGGTCTTTAGAAAGATCAACTTTGACACAAAAATACTTTTGAGGGCGTGAGGCATAAAATTTATCCATTTCACAACAGACAAATTCACCAATGGGGACCACAAGGTTCTGATAATAAGGCCCCAGTGGTAGAGGAAGACCAAGGAATTCAACCCAAATCGAAACCCGCAAGGAAACATCATTAGTGACCAAAAAATCCTTGGTCGAGGGTTGAAAAATAAATAGGGAGCTACGAACAGACCAAGGCCCACGACTGAGGACCACTTTGGCCTGAGAAGGGTCAACAAAATAAAATAAAAAAAACCCTTTGGTGAGGTTCTAGATACCATCAACCTTGATGCCATGCCAAGCTTGTTGGACCCAGTTTCGAAGGAGGGTCTCACCAGGGATACGACCTAGAAAATACCCTACCAGTGTATGGCTTTCCAGCCAAGAACAAGTAGTATTAAACTCACTCAATAGGATAACAACATCCGGAGGAGAAATATTACCTCGTGATAAACTTTGGAAATGAACTTCTGTGGTTGCTTGTTCACCTTTAGCACCATTGCTCCCTTCTACAACTTCAATAGAAGTTGGAGCTATTGACTGAGCTCCGTCCATAAAAAAAGAGGTTCAATCCACCAAACGACGGAGTAAAGTCAATGAAAGCAACAAAAAAATACCCTAAGAGGCGTCTCGCACACACTCCAAAGTGGAGAGGTAGTATGGCACCAAGAACTCGAAACCCTAATGCATCATGGTTGTATATTTAGCTCTTATTGATAAGTTCAACTCTCACTAGGGATGAGGATGCCCAACCTTAAGTATCAATCATAGGAGTTTCTCACACTAACTAAATCTGAAAGAAAAAAAAAGTCATCTCCATATTTCATTTTTAATTCAAAAAATAAATTATCTTTCTTAAGTAATTAAGTCACATTATTTAATTTTGATCCTCTTTTATATTTGATATATATATATATATATATATATATATATATATATATATATATATATATAGTTTAAGGTGAGAAACCCTATATAACCAACATGGTTGGGCATCCCATTCCAACCATGACCTCTCATAAAAGATAAGAGTTGAGCTTATCAATAAGGGCCATACACACATCCACCTCTCACACTCGCTCATGCCACAGTTTGAACCATAGACCTTGAGCTTATCAGTAGGGGCCATACAAACACCCACCCTTCACTTGCTCCCACCACGGTTTGAACCATGGACCTTGAACTTATCAATAGGGATCATATACACATTCACCCTTCACATTAGCTCACACCACAGTTTAAACCATAAACAAAAAAAAATAGAACTCAAACAATTATGATGTCCTGAAACATATCTCTTTAATATTCTAATAGAAGATACCATTTAAATAAAAGAAAATAAAAGTTAACATGCCCGCGTACATATAAAATAAATATATATATATATATGAAATGACTTTGTAATTAGTAATTAAGATGGTAAATAAATATATATATTCAGTTTATTTACCATCTTAATTGCTAATTACAAAGTCATTTCCCGAAGTTAAAAGTAGAATATGTCATACGATGAAAATTAAGTTAACAATAAACAATAATGTCATATTATTTTTTTCATGAAATATGGTGATATGCATTTGGGATATTATTCCAAAAATTTAAATGTAAACTATTGTATAAGGGACTAGAATTTAAGAAATCTAAGTTTAAACTATTGCATAAGGAATGAATACCCTTTCAAAAACTAGTGTTTTACTTTAAATTGTTGTCCTTGGATACCATAATGATATAGCTTTGGGTTTTCATTTAAGAGATCTAGATTCAAATCATTACATAAGGGTCATAACCCCTTTTAAAAGCCCATGTTTTACCCAATGTTTTTTGTTTGTTTTGCTTAGCGGTTGAGTGTTTGCTTATGGACTACTTGGGTAGGTCTATTGGGATATTATTCGACAAAATCAAATTCAAACTATTGTATAAGGGACAATAATCCAAGCAATATAAGTTTAAATTATTGCATAGGGAATGAATACCTTTTCAAAAACTAGTGTTTTACCTTAAATTTTTGTCCTTGGATACCATAATAATATAGCTCTGGGTTTTCATTCAGAAGATCCAGATTCAAATCATTGCATAAGGGTCATAACCCCTTTCAAAAGCCCATGTTTTACTCATTTTTTTTTGTTTCGCCGTTGAGTGTTTGCTTATGGATTGATCCTCCAATCAGCCTAACCTCTATAATCTCTAGCCCGAGTCCATAAGGTAAAGACAAAGTTAATAAAAACAAAGTTAACAAGAACCCCAACCTTTGAATAAATTGAATAGGAGTAGTCCATCAACAAACACTCAATTGCTACCAACTGACCTAACCTTTTCGGGTAGTCCATAATAAAAGCGAGTTTTACTAGGAGAAAAATGATCTGTAGGAAGACAGGTGGTCTCTTCTTTTGAGGGACGTACGTTAAAAGGAAGAAAAACTAGTAAAATGTAAAGTTAACTGTTATGTACAGTGGGGTCCCATTTGAAATCTGTATCAGCTAAAATCGCTAATGGCGAAAATTTATTTTCCTCTTAAGTCGGCACGTCTCTGCACAATACCTTCAACGTGCGTATTGCTACGACCAGGTGGCCAAACATTTCAACTCCGAAGTTTTGGACGAATACGTTATGATAGCCATTTCTACATTTTTGGGACATTTTCCAATCGGCCGTGGAGATAGTTTAGACTAAAAAATAATAGAAAACAGAAACAAGGGGAAAGTAGTGTATCCTAATGTGAATTAAATTTTTTAAAACCATGTTTAGTCGGTAGTGCGTTTTTAAAGGGCACACGGACATGACACGTTCACACATGTAGACTTCGTTGTATTATGGAGAGCCCTACTTAAACGCTTTAGTTAGTAGTGGCTACTGAAACTTAAGATGGATTTTGTAAGAGGGAAAGAATGGTTGATGACATTAAATAAAAATAGTAGGCATTCGTTATTAGATAGATTATGGAGAGTAGTACGCTTACAGCTAGGAGTTGGCACTATAGCCGGTAGAATCGATGGCACAATGTGCGCGTCATGTATGAACTCAACGGTGTAATTTGACACTTAAGTATCAATTTTTACATACAGCAGACTTGATTGACTACGGTTATGCCAATGCTGGCGTGATTGGATTATCGCCTTTATTTGAAACAAAATTGAATACGTAATCGCCTTTATTTGAAGGAAAATTGGATCCGTAATCGCCTAATCGCCTTTATTTGAAGGAAAATTGGATCCGTAATCGCCTAATCGCCTTTATTTGAAAAAAAATTGAATACTTGAGTGGCGTTTTCCAATGCTGGGTTCCAATTTATTTGGATTGGAACCTATTTTATTTTAAGTTGGCATCTATAATTTTTCCCCTTATGAAAGGCTATTACGTGCAGTGTTGCTTGGTGGTTCAAAAATCTCGCTTGTTTGTGGGTTGCCTTTGCCTGTCCCATTTCATTTTCAACAATTATGGCCCTGGGTTTGCTGTTACAGATTCTGCATGATTGGTTGATTAGTTATGTAGTGTTAATAAGCATGATGGTCCAAATACTTTTGATCTTTGTTGGGGGGTTAAGATATCTTTGTTCGAATAAAATTTTATGGTCCGTGTTGTGGTTAGCCTACAATCTATGCCCTAGGTCTGATGCTGAATTCATCTCGCACCAAAGCTGGGGTATGGTACGCAGTATGGGCTCCTCTATTGCTCGTGCACTTGGGAGGACCCGACGCCATCACTGCATATTCCTTGGCCGATAAGAAGCTCTGGAAAGGCCACGCAGATTGGTACCATTTGGCTGCTGCGATCCTCGTGTACTTAGCTGGTTTTGGCAAGTATGCTGAAAGAATTGCTGCTTTGAGATTATCCAGCCCTTCGCAGATTGTGAGTTCCACTCTCCCAGTTGACAGATTTATGCAGTACGAGAGTGGCCTAAGCGAGGAAGATGAATACAATTATATAGTAGAGGGGGAAAAGCAGTTTTATCAAGAGTTTAGGAATAAAGAGGATAAATTCGTTTTTACGAGTGAGAGCTTGTCGCAGATGGGGATTGTCACCCTTAGAGACGTGGAGGAGCAATATAAGAAGCGGGATTCAGACGAGTACATCCTCTGCTTGTCCTACGCCTTATTCAAGATTTACAAGCGGAGGTTTGCCAGCCTACCTTTTCCAGAAAGGAACCTTGATAAAACGAGAAGATTCATTTTTGGTCCGCATCCACCAAGTGAAGGCGCAGGCAATGAAATTAAAATTAAGGTCTTCAAAATTGTGGAGAGGGAAATGAAATTCACCTATGATCATTTGTTCTCCAAGTCGAGCGGCACAGCCTTCAGCACAAGGGGAGCTGTAATGCGCTTGGCCAACACCTGTCTCCTGTTAGAAATATTAATCCAGACTTCACGCCTCCATCCAACTGCACTCCGAACTTGGGCGAAGTCGGACTGCGCTCCGAACTTGGGTGAAGTCGAACTGCGCTCGCGCAGTCGGGGATCCCGACAAAAGTTTGACAGATGTGACGTCTGACAGATCCGATCGCCGCAAAAGTTAATGTCAGTTCGGCGATTGGTCAGAAACCCTAGTTCAGTGTCTGTCAGAACCTGTCAAAGGATAACCTCTATCTTCCTCTCCCCGCGGCTATATAAGGCAGTTCGTGTCTTCAGAAAAAGAGCGGGTGGAGAGCAAGAGGAGAGTGGGGGAAATTTGGGTAAACAGGCAAGAGAAAAGCAGTCATTCACAGAGTAGCAGACGAGACTGTTTTTCAGTGAGCAGTGTAGCTCATCTATTTAATGTCCGAGCAGCAGACTCGACATTTGTTTTCCCTCTAAGTTTATCCTGCAACTTTAGTCTACAGATGTTAGTTTTCCTCAGTTGAGGACTTTTGTAACCCTTGTCTTATAAGAATAAAATTTGTTGTTGTTTTAAGGCATCTGTAGGGTTTGCGGTTATCTCTGTCTGCATAAAATATGTTGTTCCTTGTACAATCACCTTAGAGCATTTTTATTTCATGTTCTATAAGTTTGAGCTCAGATCTGAAACATTGCATTCAGATTCGATGTTTCTCTCCTCCCCGTATAGTTCTTGCCAAGCCAAGCAAACCATCACTGTAGCCGCGCAAGCCTCCGGACAACAAAAGTTTGCAAGGCAAAAATTTGCCTAAGTCTGGAGCTGTCCACCCGACTGCGCAGCGAAGTCGGACTTCGTTGCCTTTGACCAGCGCAGTCGGGCATTGACCAACCGCTCCCCAAAAATTTGCCTAAGTCTGGAGCTGTCCACCCGACTACGCAACGAAGTCGGACTTTGCTGCCTTTGACCAGTGCAGTCGGGCGTTGACCGAGTGCTCCTCGACTTAGCACTTTTTTTCGTGCACAGCCCGATTGCACATAGTTTTCGTGTGCAACCTGACTACGCACGTTACTCTGTGCGCAACCCGACTGCGCAAGTTTTACTTGCGCAACCCGATTGCGCAATAGTCGGGTGTGCAACCCGACTTCGGTTGCGTAGCCTGACTTTGAGCCTCCCCCTTTTGGCCTTCGCTTTTGACGGCAATTAAAAAATAATAATTAAAACTTCAAATTGGTATCAGAGCCACTGATCCCTTGATGCGGAGACCGAAGCAGAATGGCTTCCAGTAGCAACAACTTGTAGTTGCAGATCTCGTGCTTCAATGTGAAGAATTACGATTACTGGAGCATCCAGATGAAAATCTTGTGCGGATCTCAAGAGCTGTGGGAGTTAGTCGAGCACGGCTATCTAGAATCGATAGATGCAGCAGCACTAGCTGCCCTCTCTCAAGCAGACAAGGACATGTTGAAAGAGGACACAAAGAAGGACCAGAAGGCCCTCTTCTAAATCATGCAAGCAATCGAGGAGTCCATCTTCCTGCGGATCGCATCAGCCACCAAGGCGAAGCAGGCACGGGAGATTCTGGCCAGCTCGTACCAGGGCACCAATAAGGTAAAGTTGGTGAAGCTACAGATGCTCAGGAGGGAGTTTGAAAATTTGAAGATTAGTGAGTCCGAGTCCATGAGTGATTTCTTCACCCAAACGACGGACATTATCAACCAGATGCGGTTAAACGGAGAAATTATGCAGAGACAAAGAATCATGGAGAAAATTCTTAGAATTATGTCTGCCAAGTTTGACTCGGTTGTGATAGTAATCGAAGAGTCGAAGGATCTGACAACCCTCTCGATAGATGAGCTCATGGGTTCGTTGTAGACACATGAATAGAGGCTGAGCCGTTCGTCTCAAACCTCTTTGAAGCAAGCATTCAAGGCTCAGGTCTCATTCCGAGACAACGGTAGACAAGATTCCCACCATGGTGCCTCTACTTCTCACGGAGCAATAGGCAGAGGTAGGTGTGGGAAAGGCAAAAAGCAAGGAGGACGGTCAAACCTTAGAGAAGGAGAGACCAACTGTAATTTCCATCAACAAGGTGGAAGAGGCAGCTCGAAAAATCAGCAAGGTGGATATGCTCAGAAGAAGGACATGTCAAAGGTCCAGTGTTATTTCTGCAAGAAGTTTGGCCATTACATCTCACAGTGCAGAAAATGGATGGCCAAGGAGAACCAGCAGCAAGCCCATTACACGAATGAAACCAAAAATGTGGCAGGAGGAAACGTGTTGTTGACTTGCAACATTGAGGAGGAGTGCAAGAAGAATGTATGGTATTTAGACAACGGGTGCAGCAACCACATGACGGGGAACAAGGAGATGTTCTCCCAACTGGATGAAACAGTCTAGTCTGAGGTGAAGATGGGGAACAACAACAAGGTTCCCATAATTGGGAAAGGAAAGATCCTCATACGCACCAGGCACGGTGAACGGAAGTAGATTTGTGATGTCTACTATGTTCCTGGCCTGAAGCATAACCTGCTGAGCGTTGGACAACTCGTGCAGAAGGGACATACGATCCAGTTCAAATATGGAGCTTACACCATTAGAGACAAGTCACATGGGCAAATTGCTATAGTGTCCATAACAAAGAATAAAAAATTTTCATTACAGATTCAGAACGAATCATTGATGTCTCTAAGTGTAGTTGTGAAAGATGCTACCTAGTTGTGGCATCTCAGATTTGGTCACCTGAACTTCAGTGGCCTGAATCAACTACACAAGAAGCATATGGCAAAGGGTTTACCCTTGATAAAGCATAAAAATCAAGTTTGTGAGGGCTGCTTAGTCGGCAAACAACATAGGGATTTGTTCCCTTTCGGTCAGTCTTGGAGAGCATCACAGCCACTGGAGTTGGAGCACTCAGACATTTGTGTTTTGATGCAGACCAGCACATTTTCCGGCAACAAATACTTCTTAACGTTCATAGATGACTTCAGTCGAAAGACTTGGATCTATGCCATCAAGCTGAAGTCATAAGCATTTTCCAGATTCAAGGAGTTCAAGGCTCTGGTGGAGAAACAGAGTGGATATCATATCAAGACTCTCAGGACAGATGGTGGAGGTGAATACATCTCCAACAAATTCCATAACTACTGCAAGCAGCATGGAATTCGAAGGCAGCTCACTGCTAGATACATGCCATAGCAGAACGGCGTAGCTGAGAGGAAGAACCGGACCATCATGGAGATGGCACGAAGCATGATGAAGGCGAAGGGATTGCTGCATGAATTTTGGGTAGAGGTTGTAACATGTGCAGTCTACCTACTGAACAGATGTCCCACCAAAAGCGTGAAGGACAAAATCCCTTAGGAGGCCTGGAGCGGTGTGAAGCCAAGTGTGGCTCACTTGCGTGTGTTCGGGTGCATTGCATATGCACATGTTCCAGAAGAGAAGCGGTAGAAGTTGGATGATAGAGTTGAGAAGTGCATTTTCATAGGGTACAGTGAGCAGGCGAAGGCATATAGGCTATACAACCCTGTGACGAAGAAGCTCATCATCAGTCGTGATGTGAAATTTCTTGAAGATGAAGCCTGGAACTGGAAGTCAG
This sequence comes from Wollemia nobilis, assembly GCA_028583015.1. Taxonomy (NCBI): domain Eukaryota; kingdom Viridiplantae; phylum Streptophyta; class Pinopsida; order Araucariales; family Araucariaceae; genus Wollemia; species Wollemia nobilis. The sequence goes on along the minus strand of JAQPPZ010008957.1, from coordinate 160,623 downwards.
AGACTGGCTGGTCAGAGCTAGCAATAGTAGAGTCTGTTGACTTGGAATAAGGAAGTGTGCAGCCACCTACAACCTCCAGCAGTAGTAGTGGTGCCAGCAGTAGCACAACCACTCCATCTCGATCGCCTCCATGTGCAAGTAGAATCTAGAACCTGGTGACGCCAGTGAAGACAAGGATCTTGCAATAAATCTACGAGGCAACCCAAACCCATGTAGATGAAGAGTACTCTGACTTTGCATTCTTTACTGAAATTGATCCAGTAGAGTTCGAAGATGCAAGTCGAGAATCGAAGTGGGTGCGAGGCGATGGACAAGGAGATTAAAGCCATTAAAAAGAATGATACATGGCAACTGACGAGATCTTCCAGTAGGGAAGAAGACCATTGGGGTCAAGTGGGTGTATAAGACAAAGTTCAACGCCCAAGGAGACGTTGACAAGCATAAAGCTAGACTAGTGGTGAAGGGTTACAAGCAGAAGTCAGGCATCGATTACCATGAGGTTTATGCGCCTGTAGCCCGACTTGACACAGTCAGGATGATCCTGGCATTGGCAGCCCAACAGGGTTGGAAGATGTTCCAGATGGATGTCAAGTCAGCCTTCCTCAATGGAGTGTTGGAGGAGGAGGTCTACATAGACCAACTACTAGGTTACGAAATTGAAGGCTAGGAGGGCAAAGTCCTAAAGCTGAAGAAGGCCCTATACGGTTTGAAGCAGGCGCCCTGGGCTTGGTACAACCGGATTGATAGTTATTTTCAAGAAAATGGGTTTGTAAAATGCCCATATGAGCACACCCTATACATGAAGACAAATGATGTAGGTGAGCTCATAATCGTCTGCCTGTATGTGGACGATTTAATTTACACTGGAAACATCACAACACTGTTTGCTCAGTTCATAATAGCCATGAAGAAGGAGTTCGATATGGCGGAATTAGGGCTGATGAAGTATTTTCTCGACAATGAAATTGACCAATCGACAGGTGGCATCTTCATTTCTCAAGGAAAGTATGTGAAGGATGTCCTGAAGCGGTTCAATATGGAGGATAGCAAACCTGCCATCACACCTATAGCCATAGGTTTGAAGCTGAGCAAGCTAGATTCAGGGAGGAATGTAGATCCAACCCTATTCAAGAGGCTAGTTGCAAGTCTGATGTATTTGACTGCAACTCGGCCAGATCTGATGTTCAGATTCATTCTGATCAGCCGTTTCATGGAGACTCTAAATGACACGCACTGGCAAGCAGGCAAGAGGATCTTGCACTATGTCAATAGGACGTGAAACAATGGCCTATTTTACGCCAAAAAGTACCAGTTGGAACTAGTGGGCTTCACAGATAGTGACTGGGCTGGTAGCACTAATGATCGGAAGAGCGCCTCTAGGTATGATTTCCATCTTGGATCAGGGGCAGTCTCATGGGCATCCAAGAAGCAACCCATCGTTGTGTTGTCCACAGCCAAAGCAGAATATGTCATCGCCACGTCAGCCACATGCCAGGCAGTTTCGTTGCGAAGAGTTCTGATTGAATTGAACTATCCTTTGAAAGGAGCAACAACATTTTTTTGTGATAACAAATCGGCCATTACACTATCAAAGGATCTCGTGTTCCATGGCCGGACGAAGCACATCGATATTCGTTATCACTTCATCAGAGAGTTGGTGAAGTCCGGAGAAATTCAACTACAGTTTTGCAGATCCAAGGAGCAGTTGGCAGATATTTTCACGAAGCCTTTGAAGGAGGAAGACTTCAGCAGATTGCATGAGCAGCTTGGAGTCAAAGTGCTCATGAAATCAGGTTTAAAGGAGGGTGTTAGAAATATTAATCCAGATTTCATGCCTTCGCCCAACTGCGCTCCGAACTTGGGTGAAGCCGGACTGCACTTCGAACTTGGGTGAAGTCGGACTACGCTCCAAACATGGGCGAAGTGGGACTGCGCTGGCACAATCGGGGATCCCAACAAAAGTTTGACTTGACATTGCACGAGCCTTCTAAAAAATGTGACGTCTGACAGATCCGATCACCGCAGAAGTTAATGCCAGTTCGATGATTGGTCAGAAACCCTAGTTCAGGGTCTATCAGAACCTATCAGAGGATAACCTCTATCTTCCTCTCCCTGCGACTATATAAGGCAGTTCGGGTCTTCAGACAAAGAGCGGGTGGAGAGCAAGAGGAGAGTGGGGGAAATTTGGGTAAATAGGAAAGAGAAAAGTAGTCATTCGCAGAGTAGTAGAGTAGCAAACTCGAAATTTGTTTTCCCTCTCAGATTATCCTAGAGATTTAGTTTGCAGATGTTAGTTTTCCTCAGTTGAGGACTTTTGTAACCCTCATCTTATAAAAATAAAATGTGTTGTTGTTTTAAAGCATCTGTAGGGTTTACGGTTATCTTTGTCTGCATAAAATCTGTTGTTCCTTGTACAATCATCTCAAAGCATTTTTATTTCATGTTCTATAAGTTTGAGCTCAGATCTGAAACATTGCATTTAGATTCAGTGTTTCTCTCCTCCCCATACAGTTTTTGCCAAGCTAAGCAAACCATCGTTGTAGCCATGTAAGCCTCCGAAATGCAAAAGTTTGCAAGGCAAAAATTTTCCTAAGTCTGGAGCTGTCCACCCGACTGCGTAGCGAATTCAGACTTCGCTGCCTTTGATCAACGCAGTCGAGCATTGACCAGTCGCTCCCCAAAAATTTGCCTAAGTCTGGAGCTATCCACCCGACTACGCAACAAAGTCAGACTTCACTGCCTTTGACCAGCGCAGTCGGGCGTTGACCAAGTTCTCCCCGACTTAGCACTTTCTTCCATGTATAGCTCGATTGCGCATAGTTTTCGTGCGCAACCCGAATACGCAAGTTTTACTTACACATCCCAATTGCATAATAGTCGGGTGCGCAACCCGAATTCGGGCCTCCCCCTTTCGGCCTTCGCTCCTGACGGTAATTAAAAAAAATTAATTAAAACTTCATCTCCTGGCAGTGTATTCCTTTTTCACATACAGCAGATTGAGATTGCAAGAGCATTATGAAGCTTCCTATAACGGCCAACGGGTGGTCACCTACATTCTTGTGTCTGTAACGGCTTTTCTGGAGGTCTTTCAATTGTGCAGGATAATTGTATCCAAATGGAGCATGGTTTCGTTGGCCTGCGCATGTATCCATCATTCGCGTCGTCCAGGGGGTATTGAGCGTTATAAGGCCAAGCTAATAAAAAATGTTATGTTTGCGGCCCGAATGCTTCAAAAATGGTTTGGAGATAAATACTAGCAAAACTGTATTCAGCAACACAACCTGATTCATACTTTCCTGAGCAGCTCTGTTAGTTTATTGAATGTCTGTAATATTTGCCTAAGTATCCTCCCTGAATCTTGTAGAGGAAAATTCCCTGAAACTTCCCCGATCCTCAACTTCTATATCAACCTAATAGTGGGATACTACATGAGGAAGAGGTCTATAGTGAAATTCTTGTGTGGCATGTTGCCACCACAATTTGCGAGGGAGGAAAGAAAGACGAAGACAGCGGGTCATATACTGAAGGAGTGCGAGAGAGCATTCGTGTGACTATGATTTTGTCCAGGTATTTTTAGTTTTATTTAAAATATTTATCGTCGGGAGTGGGAGCGCAAACCGAAGGGAGGGCCCAAATCCGGGCTGTGTTGCCGAACTCGGGCTACGCAAGTAACACTTGCATAGTCGGGTTGCGCACGGAGTATTGTGTGCAGTCGGGTTGTGCATGAAAAATGTGCGCAATCGAGCTGCACACGGAAGAAAGTGCTAATTCAGGGAGCACTCGATCAACGCCCAACTACGTTGGTCAAAGGCAATGAAGTCCGACTTCACTGCGTAGTCGAGTGAACATCTCCACACTTAGCCAAATTTTTCCTGTCAGACTTTTGCTGTCTGGAGGCTTGCGCGGCTACAGCGATTTTTTGCTTGGCTTGGCAAGAACTGTACAGGAGGAGAGAAACACCGAATCTGAATGCGATGTTTCAGATCTAAGTTCAAACTTATGAAAAACACTCAGAGACGATTGTACAAAGAACAACAATAGATTTTAGCACACAGAGATAATCACAAACCCTACAAATGCCTTAAACAATAGCAAATTTTATTCTTATAAGATGAGGGTTACAAAAGTCCTCAACTGAGGAAAAAACTAACATCTACAGACTAAAGTTGCAGGATAAACCGAGAGGGAAAAACAAATGTCGAGTCTGTTGCTCAGACATTAAACAGATGAGCTACACTGCTCACTGAAACGATCTCGTCTACTACTCTGCAAATGACTATTTTTCTCTTGTCTGTTTCTCCAAAATTTCCCCCACTCTCCACACCTTGTCTGAAGACCCGAACTGCCTTATATATCTATGGGGAGAGGAAGATAGAGGTTATCCTCTGACAGGTTCTGACAGACCCTCAACTAGGGTTTCTGACCAATCGCCGAATTGGCATTAAATCGCCGAACTGGCATTAACTTATGCAACGATCGGATTTGTCAGACGTCACATCTATCAGAAGGCACGTGCGACATCAAGTCAAAAAAAAATTTGGGATTCTTGACTGCGTGAGCATAGTTTGGCTTCACCCAAGTTCGGAGCACAGTCCGGCTTTGCCAAAATTTTGGAGCACAGTCCGGCTTCGCCAAAGTTTGAAGCATAGTTTGGCAGAGGCGTGAAATCAGGATTAATATTTCTAACACCCTCCTTTAAACCTGATTTCACGAGCACTTTGACTCCAAGCTGCTCATGCAATCTGCTGAAGTCTTCCTCCTTCAAAGGCTTCATGAAAATATCTGCCAACTGCTCCTTGGATCTGCAAAACTATAGTTGAATTTCTTCGGACTTCACCAACTCTCTGATGAAGTGATAACGAATATCGATGTGCTTCGTTCGGCCATGGAACATGGGATCCTTTGATAGTGCGATGGCCGAATTGTTATCACAAAAAATTGTTGTCACGCCTTTCGGAGGATAGTTCAGTTCACTCAGAACTCTTCGCAGCCAAACTGCCTGGCATGCGGCTGACGTGGCGGCGACATATTCTGCTTTGGCTGTGGACAATGCAACGATGGGTTGCTTCTTGGATGCCCATGAGACTGCCACTGATCCGAGATGGAAATCATACCCGGAGGTGCTCTTTCGATCATTGGTGCTGCTAGCCCAGTCACTGTCTTTGAAGCCCACCAGTTCCAACTGGTCCTGTCTGGCGTAAAATAGGCCATTGTTTCACGTCCCATTGACATAGTGCAAGATCCTCTTGCCTGCTTGCCAGTGCGTGTCCTTTAGAGTCTCCATGAAATGGCTGATCAAAATGACTCCGAACATCAGATCTGGCCGAGTTGGAGTCAAATACATCAGACTGCCAACTAGCCTCTTGAACAAGGTTGGATCTACATTCCTCCCTGAATCCAACTTGCTCAGCTTCAAACCTATGGCTATAGGTGTGATGGCAGGTTTGCTGTCCTCCATCTTGAACCACTTCAGGACATCCTTCGCATACTTACCCTGAGAAATGAAGATGCCATCTGTCGATTGGTCAACTTCAATGTCGAGAAAATACTTCATCAGCCCTAAGTCCGTCATCTCAAACTCCTTCTTCATGGCTATTCTGAACTGGGCAAACAGTGTTGTGTTGTTTCCAGTGTAAATTAAATCGTCCACATACAGGCAGACGATTATGAGCTCACCTACATCATTTTTCTTCATGTATAGGGTGTGCTCATATGGGCATTTTACAAACCCATTTTATTGAAAATAACTATCAATCCGGTTGTACCAAGCCATGGGCGCCTGCTTCAAACCATATAGGGCCTTCTTCAGCTTCAGGACTTTGCCCTCCTAGCCTTCAATTTCGTAACCTAGTGGCTGGTCTATGTAGACCTCTTCCTCCAACACTCCATTGAGGAAGGCTGACTTGACATCCATCTGGTACATCTTCCAACCCTGTTGGGCTGCCAATGCCAGGATCATCCTGACTGTGTCAAGTCGGGCTACAGGTGCATAAACCTCATGGTAATCGATGCCTAAATTTTTCTTGTAACCCTTCGCCACTAGTCTGGCCTTATGCTTGTCAACGTCTCCTTGGGCGTTGAACTTTGTCTTATACACCCACTTGACCCCAATGGTCTTCTTCCCTACTGGAAGATCTGTCAGTTGCCATGTATCATTCTTTTCAATGACTTTAATCTCCTCGTCCATCGCCTGCACCCACTTTTGATTCTGACTTGCGTCTTCGAACTCTATTGGATCAACTTTAGTAAAGAATGCAAAGTCAGAGTACTCTTCATCTACATGGGTTTGGGTTGCCTCGTAGATTTCTTGCAAGCTCCTTGTCTTCGTTGGCGTCACCAGGTTATGGATTCTACTTGCACATGGAGGTGATCGAGATGGAGTGGTTGTGCTACTACTGGCACCACTGCTACTGCTGGAGGTTGCAGGTGGCTGCACACTTCCTTCTTCCAAGTCAACAGACTCTACCACTGTTGGCTCTGACCGGCCAGTCTTCGACTTCCAGTTCCAGGCTTCATCTTCAAGAAACTTCACATCACGGCTGATGATGAGCTTCTTCGTCACAGGGTTGTACAGCCTATATGCCTTCGCCTGCTCACTGTACCCTATGAAAATGCACTTCTCAAATCTATCATCCAACTTCTGCCGCTTCTCTTCTGGAACATGTGCATATGCAATGCACCCGAACACACGCAAGTGAGCCACACTTGGCTTCACACCGCTCCAAGCCTCTTGAGGGATTTTGTCCTTCACGCTTTTGGTGGGACATCTGTTCAACAGGTAGACTACACATGTTATAGCCTCTACCCAAAATTTGTGCGACAATCCCTTTGCCTTCATCATGCTTCGTGCCATCTCCATGATGGTCCGGTTCTTCCTCTCAGCTACGCCGTTCTATTGTGGCGTGTATCTGGCAATGAACTGCCTTCGAATTTCATGTTGCTTGTAGTAGTTATGGAATTCGTTGGAGATGTATTCACCTCCACCATCTGTCCTGAGAGTCTTGATCTGATATCCACTTTGTTTCTCCACTAGAGCCTTGAACTCCTTGAATCTGGCAAATGCTTATGACTTCAGCTTGATGGCATAGATCCAAGTCTTTCGGCTGAAGTCATCTATGAACGTTAAGAAGTATTTGTTGTCGAAAAACGTGTTGGTCTACATCGGACCGCAAATGTTTGAGTGCACCAGCTCCAGTGGTTGTGATGCTCTCCAAGACTGACCGAAAGGGAATGAATCCCTATGTTGTTTTCCGACTAAGCAGCCCTCACAAACTTGATTTTGCTGCTCTATCAAGGGTAAACCCTTCACCATCTGCTTCTTGTGCAGTTGATTCAAGCCACTGAAGTTCAGGTGACCAAATATGAGATGCCACAACCAGGTAGCATCTTTCACAACTACACTCAGAGACATCAATGATTCATTCTGAATCTGTAGCGAAAACATTTTATTCTTCGTCATGGACACGATAGCAATCTTCCCATGCGACTTGTCTCTGATGGTGCAAGCTCCGTATTTGAACTGGATCGTATGTCCCTTCTGCATGAGTTGTCCAACGCTCAGCAGGTTGTGCTTCAGGCCAGGCACATAGTAGACATCATAGATCTGCTTTCGTTCACCGTGCCTAGTGCGGATGAGGATCTTTCCTTTCCCCATTACGGGAACCTTGTTGTTGTTCCCCATCTTCACCTCAGACTGGACTATTTCATCTAGTTGGGAGAACATCTCCTTGTTCCCCGTCATGTGGTTGCTGCACCCGCTATCTAAATACTAGACATTCTTCTGGCACTCCTCCTCAATGTTGCAAGTCAACAACACGTTTCCTCCTACCGCATTTTTGGTTTCATCCGTGTAATGGGCTTGCTATTGGTTCTCCTTGGCCATCCATTTTCTGCATTGTGAGATGTAATGGCCGAAATTCTTGCAAAAATAACACTGGACCTTTGACATGTCCTTCTTCTGACCAGATCTAGCTTGCTGATTTTTTGAACTGCCTCTTCCACCTTGCTGATGGAAATTACAGTTGGTCTCTCCTTCGCTAGGGTTTGACCGTCCTCCTTGCTTGTTGCCTTTCCCATGCTTGCCTCTGCCTCTTGCTCCATGAGAACTAGAGGTGCCATGGTGGGAATCTTGTCTGCCGTTGTCTCGAAATGAGACCTGAGCCTTGAATGCTTGCTCTAGAGAGGTCTGAGATGAACGGCTCAGCCTCTATTCATGTGTCTGCAATGAACCCATGAGCTCGTCTATCGAGAGGGTTGTCAGATCCCTCGACTCTTCGATTGCTATCACAATCGAGTCAAACTTGGCAGGCAGACTTCTAAGAATCTTCTCCATGATTCTCTAGCTCTGCACAATTTCTCCGTTCAACCACATCTGGTTGATAATGTTCGTCGTTCGGGTGAAGAAATCACTCATGGACTCGGACTCACTCATCTATAGATTTTCAAACTCCCTCCTGAGCATCTGCAGCTTCACCAACTTTACCTTATTGGTGCCCTGGTACGAGCTGGCCATAATCTCCCAGGCCTGCTTCGCCTTGGTGGTTGATGCGATCCGTGGGAAGATGGACTCCTCGATCGCTTGCATGATGTAGAAGAGGGCCTTCTGGTCCTTCTTCGTGTTCTCTTTCAACAGGTCCTTGTCTGCTTGAGAGAGGGTGGCCAGTGTTGCTGCATCTGTCGATTCTGGATAGCCGTTCTCGACTAACTCCCACAGCTCCTGAGATCCGAATAGGATCTTCATCTGGATGCTCTAGTAATCATAATTCTTCCCGTTGAAGCGTGGGATCTACAACTACAAGTTGTTGCTACTGGAAGTCATTCTGCTTCGGTCTCCGCATCAAGGGATCAACAGCTCTAATACCAATTTGAAGTTTTATTTAAAATTTTTATCGTCGAGAACGGGAGTGCAAAGCGAAGGGTTGCACAGCCAAACTCGGGCTGCGCTCCTGACTATTGCATAATCGGTTTGTGCAAGTAACACTTGCACAGTCGGGTTGTGCATGGAGTAATTTGCGCAATCGGGTTGCGCACAAAAAATATGAGTAATCGGGCTGCACATGGAAGAAAGTGCTAAGTCGGGGAGCACTCGGTCAATGCCCGACTACGCTGGTCAAAGGCATCGAAGTCCGACTTCGCTGAGTAGTCGGGTGAACAGCTCCAGACTTAGCCAAATTTTTGCCTTGCAGACTTTTGCTGTCCGGAGGCTTGCGCGGCTACAGCGATGTTTTGCTTGGCTTGGCAAGAACTGTACGGGAGGAGAGAAACACTGAATCTAAATGCAATGTTTCAGATCTGATTTCAAACTTATGAAAAATTCTCAGAGACGATTGTACAAAGAACAACAACAAATTTTAGCACACAGAGATAACCGCAAACCCTACAGATGCCTTAAACAACTACGAATTTTATTCTTATAAGACAAGGGCTACAAAAGTCCTCAATTGAGGAAAAAAAAACTAACATCTGCAGACTAAAGCTGTAGGATAAACTAAGAGGAAAAAATAAATGTCAAGTCTGCTACTCGGACATTAAACGGATGATCTACACTACTCAATGAAACAACCTCGTCTGCTACTCTACGAATGACTATTTTTCTCTTGTCTGTTTCTCCAAAATTTCCCCCACTCTCCTCACCTTGTCTGAAGACCCGAACTGCCTTATATAGCTGTGGAGAGAGGAAGATAGAGGTTATCCTCTGACAGGTTCTGATAGACCCTGAACTAGGGTTTCTGACCAATCGTCAAACTGGCATTAAATCGTCGAACTGGCATTAACTTATGCGACAATCGGATCTATCAGACGTCACATCTGTCAGAAGGCACGTGCGACGTCAAGTCAAAAAAATTTCTAGGATCCCCGACTGCGCGAGCGCAGTCCGGCTTCGCCCAAGTTCGGAGCGCAGTCCGGCTTCGCCAAAGTTTAAAGCGCAGTTTGGCAGAGGCATGAAATCAGGATTAATATTTCTAACAGTATTGTGCTTATCTGCTCGTGTCATGCACAAGTATTTTTCCTCTGCACCAGGACATGGCAAGTATGAAATACCAGAGGGTCCTCTTTGAGATTGCTGGGCATCTACGTCAGAACAATATTTCTACACAAAAAGCAGTTACCACAGAAAAAGAAGTGTGCGAGATTCTGGAGGCCTGCAATAGTGAAAATAAAATTGAAAGTGAAAGTATTGTGAGTGCTGCAATAGACCTAGCTGGAAAGTTGCTGGAGAAAAGCGGAGAAGAACGGTGGGGAATATTAAATAAATTGTGGGCTGCGTTGTTGTTATATTATGCTTTCTTCTACAAGGCCACGGTCCATGCAGAGCGCCTGGCGGCCGGTGGGGAATTCCTATCGCAGTTGTGGGCATTACTAGCTCACTTGGGGTTTGGAGAGCAATTTGACTCTGCTGTAAGACACAGAGGCACATAATGGACTAAACCTCAACAAGCCGAAACAATAGAAAACCAGTATGACAGTCAATCTCACTTGCGTCTAGATACAGACACACAGACGAAGATAGAATGCATACTGTTAGAAGTTGAAACTTAACCAAAAAAAAATACAAATGCAAAAATGTGAAGGATCATCAGACATGCCCTATTACAAGCAAACACAGACAGGCGGAGGAAAAATATATTACAGGGTTTACATTAATAAGCAGGGGAGGGAACAGAACATGGGAACTGGCTCTGTGGAGCCTTACATCTACGGCATCTACCGTCTTCGAAATAAACCACACACACAACCCATCTGCAGAATTGGTCTGCTGGGCATACAAACAGATCTGCACCACGACAGAGAAGAGTCTGCTAAACTGCCAGGAAAGGTTTTGCGCTAAGGAGCAGCAAGAACCCCCAAACCCTTTCTGTGCGTGCAACTATGGCAAGGCTTGCCGTCGGATCCTTAGCACTACTGGTGTGCAAGGAAATGGCCTGCACAGCTGGTGTGTAGGGAAACTGGGGCTGCTGCCCAGAATACCGAGATCGTGCCCGAGGTCTCCATTTATACTTGCAGGGGGGTCTGAGGCTGGCTTGGCGCGACTCCCGAGGCTAGCCTGGAGGCATACGGACTTCACCTGCTCCCTCAACTTCGCCCATACTTTCTCTGCCAGACAGGACGTTCCAGCGGCGGTGACAGAGTACGGGATTTGGATTAAACAATATTTCTAACAACCTCCCTTAATCCAAATTCTACTAACACACAAAAAAAACTTTGGAAAATTTCAACCTTCGCACTGCGCCCCCGAAGTCGGACTTCGGCAATTCTCCGTGCGCAGTCCGCACTGCGCAGCGACTAACGACGACGACCGCACATCGCTCAAACGAGCTATTTCTCCTCCTACACTCAACGACGAACGCACTTCACGTGCGACGTCTGTTTCTCCTCCTACGCGTGGCGACGAACGCACTTCGCGTACGACGTCTGTTTCTCCTCCTGCACACGACGCAGTCCGTGCATCGCCTCAGGCATCTTCCCTCCTTCACCGTCGACGGTCCGAACTTCGCCCTTCGCTCCGGCGCTGCACTTCGGGAAATCACCTTTCACTCCCGACGTTCCACTGCGTCCCCGAAGTCGGACTTCGCCCTCGAAGTCGGACTTCGGCAAGTTTCCTCCCGAAGTTCACACTGCACCCTGCGAGTGACAAACTTCGCTCATTTCCCAGCACAGTCTGCACTATGCTCCCGAAGCTTGGAGCTGGCCGTGCACCCTGCGCAATCTGAACTGTCACACTTTGGTAAAATTCCTCCTTCGCCCGCTGTGCGTTGTGCGCTGCATCTTGTGATTTCATGGCCGCTCTCATAGCCTGTGCCTCGGCTGTGGACATGGCGGCTTCCACCATTGATTCGCACAAACTTTCCCAGAGCAAAGCGTCCAAAAATTCTATGCCATCTTCGACGTCATATCATCGAACAGCTCTAACACAATCCTCCCTGTCGGATTGTCGTCGACATTGGGATTCGCCATCTAGGGTTTGAATCCTTCACGAAAAAGCTCTGCATAACAGACACCAAACCCTAGCAAATCTTCTGAAATGATTTATGGCTGCTCACCACGCAGCATCTCCCGACCTCGCCTGTTGTCTTTGTCTCCTCGCTCTGATACCATGTTAGAAGTTGAAACTTAACCAAAAACAAATACAAATGCGGAAATGCGAAGGATCATCAGACATGCCTTGTTACAGGCAAACACAGACAGGCGGAGGAAAAATATATTACAGGGTTTGCATTAATAAACAAGGGAGGGAACAAAACACGAGAACTGGCTCTGCAGAGCCTTACATCTGCGGTATCTGTTGTCTTCGGAATAAACCACACACACAACCCATCTGCAGAATTGGTCTGCTGGGCATACAAACAGATCTGCACCGCGACAGAGAAGAGTCTGCTAAACTTCCAGGAAAGGTTCTGCGCTAAGGAGCAGCAAGAACCCCCGAACCCTTTCTGTGCGTGCAACTGCAGCAAGGCTTGTCGTCGGATCCTCTGCACTGTTGGTGTGCAGGGAAACTGGGGCTACTGCCCAGAATACCGAGATCGTGCCCGAGGTCTCCATTTATACTTGCAAGGGGGTCTGAGGCTGGCTTGGCGTGACTCTCGAGGCCAGCCTGGAGGCATACGGACTTCACCTGCTCCCTCAACTTTGCCCATACTTTCTCTGCCAGATAGGATGTTCCAGCGACGATGACAGAGTACGGGATTTCGATTAAACAATATTTCTAACATAACCCACACAAACAAATATGTGACATATCAGTTGGCCACCTACTATAATCGGGAGGATCACAGACCTAGCCAGGGCATATGGCTTTTTCAACTGCACTGTAGAGAAATAGTAGTAGTAGTGTGCAAAAGGATGTATACATAAAGTTGTTGATTCTCCATCATCTAGCCCACCCTTCAATGAGTTGTGCATGTGAAGATGTGTGAAAGCTTTAAACGGGATGCGAGATGTCTTTGAGTACTCTCCTCCAAACTACAATGAATGGGAGTAATCAACACAACTTTACACTCTTTTAAGCTACTTACGTAAACTACGTTTCACGCCACAGTATGTTCTGGTTTAATCTGATTTTTTAGATGTAGTTTTAATTGAATCACATTGGCCTGATTAAGTTATTCTTCTACTAGAATCTCCTCAGCCAATAGCTTACTACATTTAAATTAGGTAGGTAAGGCATAGGCGATGACCATGACAGATCTCATCTCTTTCATTGATGTTTGTTGGAATTTAATTAATTATATTATTTGTTGTTATAATTTCTTTAATTCATGCTACATATCGTATTTTAGGCTACTTGGAGTGAGAATTGCCTGGGCAACAAGGAAACCAAAAGCATGATGTCAGAGTAAAGTATCAACTTATCCACTTCTAACTAAGTGAACAAACCATTATAGCATGCTTTGCATCTATAAATTCACATGAACTTAAAAATTAATTGTACAAAAGAGTTAAGCATACATCTCCAAGTGATCCTGAATGGGAACAATGAGGAAATCATACTTCCTTTACAATATTACATGAATATGCTTGATTAACTAAAACTTCTTACACAAGGCATATTTTGTACATGTTAATCCTATAGATCCTAGTTTCCTACAATAGGATGGATTGAGGTGTAAATCTCTCCAAGCCAGAAATTGGATAGAAGCCTTTGTATTGGGTTTTCAAATTTTAACACTAAGATTATTTCATAAGGATTCATCATAATCACAGTTCCATTTGTTGTTGAGATGTGAGGCATTGTGAATATAATATGTAAGAGTAGAATAAAAAACTTTGATTGATAAGAACAAAAGATTATTGTTGTTTGGTCAAATTCAATCGTTATAGAAGTTGTAGGCCAATATTGATGAAAATTTGATCAATAGCTCATCTTCCACCAAGGCATGAATGTGGTCTACAATTGACTACAAGGAATCCTTTAACCCAAATTATTATTTTAATTCATTTAAATATTTTCATCATTGCAAATAGATTTCCCATACATCTATCATGCATCTTAGGCCCTTCTAAAAAAGTTCTTTGACCTTAAAATAAATAGTAAGAGCCAAAGGTTTTCCATTAAATTTCACCAATATGTTCTACTAGATTGAGGATGTTGAGAATCTAAGACCATGATGGAAGAAGGAAGACTTTTAAGACAATAATATTCCAACATGTTTTCCAACACACTAGATAACAAGAATGGGGGCCTTAAATACTAAAGGAGGTACTAATTAGATTATTTCTAATGGGGATAAAAGACGAGGTACTACTATGAGAAAGCACATTATTGTAGACACCCAATTTTGGCATGCCTAGCTAGCTACATCTTCAAGAAAAGAACCAAACAATATATCATTAGTCAAACACCTTAATCCTAGCAAATCAGACATCAAATTTGACCTCTTTGTAAAAGTGACACCTTTTACAAAAGCACTACCTAGTGCTTTTGCAAAAATGTTTTTTTCTAGAAAGTTAACCAATCAACAAGAGCATTGAACAAAAGCGTTACTTTAGTGTAAAAGTGTTAGCCAATGCTTCTATAGAACAATTCTACCTCACATGACAATACTTGAAAGGTTTCTCATCAGTGGGGATGCAGTGTACATGATCCTCATGAACATATTTGAGATAATGATGTAATATTGAGGGTATGCATCACATATCTCAAATCCATGGTCTTCCAAGCAGGACATTGTATTGCATTTCTCCTTCAAGGATGTGACATAAAGTATGAATGGTCTTCCCACCTACTTGAATAGGTAGAACAATCATCCCAAGTGTTGAGCACAACGCATCATTAAAGGCCCATAGAGTGAAGATGGATGAGGCTATGTGTGAAGGTGGTAGGTGGAGGTTTTGGAATGCAACAAAGGTGATGATATTGATCGAGGAGTTGGTATCAACCAAAAATTGCTTGAAAGGCTTATGGTCTATATGAGCTACAATATGTAGTGGAGGATCTAGTGCTTCTATTGGTAAAATTTTAATCTCATAATCATAGAAGGTGATTGTAGGCTCCATGCAAGTTATGACGATGTCCATAAAGTTTGCAAAGGTATTTGGATGTTGTGTTTGGATGTAAATGGATTTTAGAATTTCCATAAATGCCTTGCAATGTGGGGGTGATTGTTGAATGAGCTCATAAATTAAGAGTTTGGCTGATACCACCTTGAGGCTCTATGTGAGACGGTTTATCAAGGATATGATTGGTCATGAGGGGTGAGGTATGGTCTGCACTGGTGGAGGTGGTAAAGTAGAGGATGAAGGTATGTTGAGGGAGGTACTCAATTGTGTTGGTCGTTCAGGATAGCATTGATTTTGATTAAAAATATGGATCATCAGTACAAATTTGTGATGTTGAGGTGGTTAACTTGGTTGGGGGGTGTTGGTCATCAATGGTGCATGAAGTTGTTGTTTTAGCTCGTGTTGTGGTAAGGGATCTTGGTAGATGCCAGGGTTTTAATTGGGTAGCGCGAGAAGATTATCTATGGAAATGACCCCCTTCTCAATGAGGTCTTGAATCAGATGTTTAAATATTATACAATTGTTGATATCATGACCCCTTTGCCTATGATAAGCATAATAGTGATATTCTTTGTATGATTTGGATTTAGACCTATTGGGGTCTTCTGGTCTTATCTTTGGTAATGAAATTGCTTGTGCTTCATAAAGCCATTGAAATATTACTGAGTAAGGCTCAGAAAGTGAATTTTAATTGTGTGGAGGCCTAGCAGGGCACCTAGGATGGTTATCTAGTTGTGGAGGATTTTGTTGTTGGGTTAGAGGTGGTGTGGTATGGTATGTTGGTTTTTACGATGAATATTGAAATTCCTATTGTTGTAACTTCTATAGTTGTTGATTAGGAAATTTTGGGCTGCTCAATACCACCTAATTAACTTGATTGGGCTTGGATTGGTTGTTGCAAGTGCCCTTAGAATTATTTTTTGGCTATTATTTCTTTTCAAGATTTATTTCTACCTCTTGAATTTTAATGTCTTCAATAGTCTTGGCTTGTGCTAAAGCCTCATAAAGTGTACGATATTGTTGGAGTTGTAATAGTAGAGATATTGGCTTTGAATAACTCCTCAAGAATAATCGAGTCAACTTCATGATAGGTAGAGAAAATAGGAGTTCTACTATTACAGCTCTCCATCGAGCACCATAATCCAAGATAGGCTCATCATCAAATTGATGAAGATTATAAATATCAATAAGTGTCATTTTATTTTTGACAATGAGGGAAAAACATTACAGAAACATGTTGGTAAATTGCTCGAAGTTATAAAGGCTATGTTTAGGAAAGTGATTGAACCAATCTAAATCTCCTCCTCGAGGGATATCAAAAATGTGCAAAGCATAAGGGGAACAATTTCATTGATAAGATAATATACATTAATAAATGTGCTCATGTGTTCTTGGGGGTCCTCCTTCCCCTTGGAGTTTTTAAATTTTGGCATCATGAGTAAGGGAGGATATGGTGGTGATGGTACCAAAGGATGGATGGAATAATTTTGAATTTGAATAAGCATCAATTTTGATATCCAATACCCACAAATTGTAATGCCAAACTATTGACCTTTTTGACCAACAATTGAAATTTATCCAAAGCAATTGGGAGGGTTGAGTGAGATGCACCAACTTGGAAACCCAAAGGTGGATATTGATGGTGTTGAGCAGATTGGTGGTGGGTGTATGTGGGGTTGGATGATGGATACTGGTTAAAATGTTATTGATGTGGTTGTTGGTATTGTTATTGATGTTAAATGGGTGGTTGTTGATATTGGTGTTGGGTGACTTATTGGTGTTGAATGGGTTGTTGTTGATGATGCAAAGTGGGTGGAGGTTGATGCTATAGATATGGTTGTTGGTACTATGGCATGGGTGGAGGTTGTTGTTCTAGTGATGGTTGTTGGTATTGGATGGGTGGTTGTTGTTGGTATTGTGGCATGGGTGGAGGTTGTTTTTGTAGTATTGTTGAGGTGGTGATTGTTGGTACTGTGGTGTGGGTGGAGGTTGTTGCTAGTAGTACTATTGGGGTGGCGGTTGTTGGTATTGTGGCATGGATGGAGATTGTTGGTGGTACTATTGAGATGGTGGTTGTTGGTATTATTATAGAGGAGTATTTTGGTACGGTTACGATGGAGATTGTTGATATTTTTGTGATGAAGGTTGTTGGTATTGTTGTGACAAAAGATACTGGTATTGTTGCGACGAAGGCTACTGGTATTGTTGTGGTAGGGGGTGTTGATATTTTTGAGTGAGAGGAGGTTGACCATAGGCCTTGGAATCTAGTGGTTGGGTGGATGGTTACTGGTATTATTATGAAGGCATTAAGGCATGTATGACAGGTGATCAAGTGTCCCATGATGGGGATTGTGCGAAGAATAATTCTTGAGTCATTATGGAATGTGGGAGCTTTGGAACCTAGGGTGGTAGTTGTGGCAGATGGGATAAAGTGGGTAGAGTAGATGTAGGTAAATGAGATGTCACATTAACATAGGCCTAGTGGTATTGGTTTGGATCCATAGATACATATATATGGCTTGCATTGAATTAGGGACTAGAACCCCCAAGTGGAAAGTATTCAATGGGAATTCCATACTCAGGATGTGAATTGGAAAGATGGGTTGCATAAGCATAAATCCGCTCTTAGATGTGGGGGAGACTGAACAGGATTGAATGTTCAATGGCGACAGGGATAGTCGCAATGAATTTGGTGGGGAAAAGGGCCACCATGGAGGGCACATGCAACATTGATATCGATGATTGTAACATGGATTAGGGAGACAAGGGTCCCTAGACCTGTGGATTCAGGAATGTTGGTGGAGATGTGGTAGTAAGTGGTACCCAATCTATGTGTTTCAAGTGGGTTGGTGGTGGGATGATGAGTGTAACTAGACAAGATATCTTGGGGTGGTTGTGAGGCTATCTCCTACTAAGTCGAAGGAGCAATGGATGGATGGGAGGTCTAATTGGATTGGTACATTGTGGCTTGGGCTATGACTTAGGCTTGAGCTTGGGCTTGGACTTGACTTCAAGTCAAGACCATAAGTTAAGAAAAAATATGTATGGCATGTGGATTTGGGAGTTTGATGGTGATGATGTGGTGGAGGTGGATTTATCTATCTACATAAAATAATCAAGCAAACAATAGTTTTAATGTTTCTTTAATTCAATGTGCTAATGTTTGAGTTGATGGTGTTTATGAGATGTGTTGGGACTTTTTTTATATTTAAAAAAAAAAAGGTTTTATTTTATTTTTTATTTTTCTTTATTTTTTGTGTGTTTGATGAATCTAAGATCAAAAACTACAAATGTGGTAATGGAATACATTCTAACTGGGTATGTTGATGCACACCTCTTTTGCGATAAGTGGTACAACAATGGCTGAAATGGCTTCCTAGGATGATTGTGGCTTATGGTGACCTAAGGGGGTAAATTGCCATCTCAAAAGAGTTTGTGTTGTTTAAGTCCTACTATCAATCTACCCAAACTTTTGCTTCACCCTTGAGCGGGCTTGGACAATAACAATAGCTACGAGTCCACAAATTATTAAACCCCAAACAAAGGAGTATCTAACCTCACCCACCCCGATATATTCTCAAGAGTGGGGGGTTTATTGATGATGAAGTCTAAAAAATCACTTATGGGAGTTGCTACGGTATATAGGGGGCAAGCCAATAGAAGGAGGTGAATTCCAACTTCGTTGGTCTCTATCGATGTTTGGTGATGAAATCCAATGTCGTTGATGTTTATGAGTCATGCACATGTGTGATGTAAATTTTTTTCTTTCTTTTTGCTTTTTAAGTTTTATTTTATTTTTAAAATACCTAATGCAACTTTATTAATGCAAAAAAGATAAATGCTAATCCTAAAATAAGTGTTCACTTTTCCTTATTATGCAATGGATCGTATCTTAAATAAGAACACTACTAAACTAAGAAAGAAAAAATCAATAGCTGAAAGAACAAAAAAACTACAACTATTCAAACCTTCAAAAGAAATAAAATATTATTATCTACCATTCACTTCATAAAAGAAATATCTAATTAAAAACATTATTTCAAGCTCAAAATAGAAATAACAAAATCCCCCTACCTATAGTCCTACCCTATGTTGAAGACCGAATATTGGTGGTGACAGTGTTCTACGACCATCTAGGGTCGAACAACATATTTTTGAGACTGTCTTGGGTTAGATGACTAAATTCTAAGAACGTCTTGGGTCATATGGTTTCGTCTATGTGTATTGTCTACAACCTATGTAAAATCTAAAATAACAAAATAGTTAGAAGTTTCTAGAATGCATAAAATAGACTTATATTAAACATAAAAATAACAAATAACCTAAGCTATTACACAAAATAAAATCAAGAGAAAGGTCCCACCATGATCGCCATCTTGTAGACGACAAAAAGAGACACCATTGCAAATATAATTAAAATAGAAAGGAAGTATAGATTTTATGCTCTTTGTTTTTTATTACAATATAAAACCCTCACGAGGTTGTACAATCATCGAGGGATCGATTCTCTTTTGCAAGTGAAAAATGGTGTAACTATCTTCTTTTCACTACAACACTAGATGGGTAGGTTTCTCATGACCATCGTTTCATTAGATCTAGGTCTACTAGGTTTGAGGTATTTGCGTTTGAGTTTGCATTTGCATATAGATCATCCAGATCTATTGGATCTATGATTGGATTACATCTAGATGTTGTTCATCAAGAGGACTGATGAATTTATC
Source organism: Wollemia nobilis (assembly GCA_028583015.1). Lineage (NCBI taxonomy): Eukaryota > Viridiplantae > Streptophyta > Pinopsida > Araucariales > Araucariaceae > Wollemia > Wollemia nobilis. Next base: position 140,905 of record JAQPPZ010008957.1, on the reverse strand, counting down.
TTATGACCATATAAGTGCAGGATGGTTGCGATCTACGATTATCTGAGGTTGGACGATCAATCACTAGATTTTTTTATTGCTGCTAAGAGCCTAATCTAGTGGATGTAGAGGGTCTATGTCTGGATCTGGTAGATTTGGATCAATATCTAGATCTTTTGGCTCTAAATATTTTTTTCTGCACACAATTCAACTACAAATGTATTAGTAATACATGTCGAGCCTCTCGAAGTGAGGCCTGAATTCAATAATATAAACTGAAATCAAAATGTGTAGTAAATGAGTGCAAAATGTATGTAAGGAATACTTTTTTTTTTTTGTGGAAAACATCCCAAAATGGATGCCACTTTCGGGTAAGACCCAAGGAGGCAGGGGTATCCATTTCGCCAAAAATGCCCAGGACTCGGACCTGGCCTACCACCTTTGACATACTCAAGGAGCAAACAAACACACAAAACCAATTTAAAAATAAGTAAATAACAACAAAAATAATAAAATAAAATAAAAAACATGCTCCTTGAGTGTGTCAAAAACAAAAGCACAACCAAACACGCACAATAATATAAAAGAAACCACAACACAAACCACATAGAAAAACACAAGAACCACATAACAAAACACAAACAAGACAAAAACAACAGAACACTACAAATACATAACCCAAAAAAAACATGAAAAATAAACACACCCAAAACCTAAAAAATTAAAAATAAAATAAAAATAAAAATAAAAAACAACCAACAACAGACAATAAACAAAAAAAAAACATAGAAAACACACACACATAAAAACATGAAATAACACAAACAAAGAGAAACCCAAGAACAAGAACAAAAAAAACACAAGAACAATAACAAAAAACATTAAAAAAAAAAACAACAAAAACACAAGAAAAACAAAAAACAACACAAAGAACACAAAAACAAAACAAAATAAAAAAACCCACCCATATTAAAAAACTCAACAAAAAAAACAAAAAAATAAAAAATAAAAAATAAAAAATGAACAAAACAATGACCTATCTAGACCAGAAGACTATTAAGGCAAGAATAAACAGAGGAAACAAAATAAATAATAGAATGAGGTAGGGAACTAAAAAATTTGAATGAACCAAAGAGAAGCAAAAAAAAAAAAAAACAAAGGAGCCATCTGAAAGTCTACCAATTCCTCCCACACTAGCTTTTCTAGGCTTCCCTCTAGAGGCTCCATCGGTATTGACTTTTTTAAAATCCTTAGGAGGAGGTTGCCAATTTCTATTCCTATCCATATTACTAATACTCACATTCCCTTTAATTTGGTTGCCCTTAGAAGGTTTAATCTTCAATCTTTGCATCACTTGATCCCATATTTGGTGGGAGTTTTGGGGGTGATTAAGGAGATGATGGACTGATTCAACTAAGTTGGCTATGGTCTTTTGCCAAATATAGTGAATATCCTTCCTATATTTATTAAAAATTTGGTTGTTCCTTTCATTCCAAATATTCCAAAGAAGAATGGTAGAACCCATCCAAACTAACTACCTAATAAAATGATCAACACCCTCTTGATTAGGCCAATCCCTCCAAAGTTGTTCAAAAGTAAAAAAATTGGACCACTTTAAGCCAAGTAAAGTGGCCATTATCCTCCATAGCTCAGAGGCTATAGTACACTCAATAAAAATATGGTTGATATTTTCTACATTCTCTTCACACATTTCACATCTAAAAGGGCCATGAAAACCACGCTTCATAAGTTGCTCACCAGTAAGCACCCTACGATGCAATAAAAGCCAATTAAAGAACCTCACCTTAGGCCAGAGCTTTTGAGCCCACAATCGAGAAAATATGTCAAAAGAATGGTTGGGATTATTATGGCATAAGGTCAAATAACCTTGAGCAACTGAATACTCACCCTTAGTAGTGTTGTTCCATCCAAAAAATCTTTTTCATGGGACCAAGAGAGGGATCTCATATGAAGGATGCCTTGGATATCTTGTCTTTGCCTTTCGGGGATTTGAATAGGCCAGTCCTCAATAGGGATCCAATATCTACCAACCTTTGAATTACCAGTATGGTATCGACAGTAATTAGCCACATTTATCCAATTAGCTCGATGAAGCTCCTCCATCCAAGGCCTCCAATCGGGAAACTGAGTTATCAAAGGCTTGTGACCATCCCAAGAATCTGTCCAAAAATTTACATGTTGACCATTATGAATGATCCAAAATAATTTTTTCTTTATCAAATCCTCACCAGTCTTAAGAACTGCTAAAATGGGAGAACCTTTGGTAGGAAGTTGATAGCGAACAAGGTCTTCAGGACTTTTGTTCTCAGCATATTTAGCATGGATATTATTGGCCCAAAGAGCATTGGGGTTATGCAACATCCTCCAATATAATTTAGCAGCTAAAGCTTTGTTGTTATTAATTGAAGACCGTAATCCTAACCCCCTTCACTCTTAGGAAGACATAAAGTATCCCATTTCACCAAGGCCCATTTTCTTTTCTCCTTAGTACCACTCCAAAGGAAACGATGACTGATTTGATCCAATTCTCGAAGAACAACCTTTGGGATATTCAAAATGAAAGAAACATAAATAGGAATAGCTTGAAGGACTTATTTTACCAAGGTGATTCTACCCCTAGAAGAAAGCCACTTGTTGGTCCACTTTCCAATTTTCTTCTTGACTTTGTCCAACAACCAATTCCAATCTTTATTTTTTTGCCTTTGAATATTTATGGGAATACCTAAATAAGTGATTGGAAGATAGGTCTTCTTATATCTTAGTTTATCCAAGACCATGGATTCCTGTCTAGCGAAGCAGTGAAAGAAAATAACTTTAGATTTGTCTTCATTGATCAACTACCCAGTAGCCTTAGAAAAACAGCTAATGATTTGCTTAATATTAGAAGCTTCCTTAACTGTAGCTTTACCTAAAAGAGTAGAGTCATCCACAAATTGAAGATGAGAGATAGGTCTAGCTCCATGAGCAATGGTAACTCCCTCAAGGGTTTTGTTTTCCCTCTTTTTGGTTATAGTCCTACCCAAGCATTCAGCAAGAATGATGAATAAATAAGGGGATAGCGGGTCACCTTGCCTAATACCTCTGGAAGCTGGGAAAGACTGAGAAGGCCTGCCATTGATAAGAACTAAGTAGGAAACTAAAGAGATACATCCCATAATCCAATCCATCCAATCCTTAGAGAAACCAAATTGCCTCAAAACTTTGATAAGGAAGTGCCAATCCACTTTGTCATAAGCTTTGGATAAGTCTAACCGAATGAACATGGAAGGAGAATTTTGCATATCCATGGAATGGATGGCTTCCTGAGCAAGAACTATCTCATCTACTATTTGATGTCCTTCCACATAACCCCCTTGCTCTGGGGAAATAATCTTATGCAAAAGAGGCTTCAACCTTTCTGCCATGATTTTAGTAATGATTTTGAGAAGAACATTACATAAAGCAATAGGTCTAAAAGCTGAGATATGATCAACCTCTTGAGATTTTGGAACAAGAGTAATATAAGTTTTATTGATAACCTTCAAAATTTCTTTGGCTTTCCTGGCTTCTTCCACCACCTCTAATAAATCAACATGAAGGATATCCCAGAACTCTTGGTAGAACTCAATAGGAAAACCATCAGGACCTAGGGTTTTCCCTTTTTGCATTTTAAAAACTACTTGTTGAAGCTCATTGATAGTAATAGGAGCAGTCAAAATAGAGTTCTCCTCGAAGTGATAAGAGAAGGGATTGCTTGAAGAACATTATATTGTGAAGCTGAGTCAAGGGGAGTAGCAACAAAAATATTGGAAAAGTAATCAACAACAATAGAGTTCATGCCATCCCAAGTATAAACAACATCTCCAGAATCTGATTTTAAGGAAGAAATAAAGTTGTGAGATCTTCGAGCTAGAAGAGATTTGTGGAAGAAATTTGTGTTTCGATCTCCTTCTTTGAGCCATTGAATTCTAGATTTTTGCTTCCATAAGATTTCTTCTCTTTTTTCCCATTCCTCTAGCTGAGTTGTGAGTTTAATTTCATCTGCACTTCTCTTCTCTGTGAGGCCATCTAAACGGATTTTCTTATTCAAATTTTCAATATGAGCAATAACTTCATGTTTTTTTTATGAACATCCCCAAACTCTTTCCGGTTCCAAGTCTTGATTTTGGATTTAATGTATTGCAATATTTTGGCAAAACAGAACATCTTAGTCCCATGCCTAGGTTTACCTTCCTTCCACCATTGTTGCACATGAGGTCTGAAGGAAATGTCTCTAAGCCACATTAATTGAAAACGAAAAGGAGAGAAACTCACATTGGTTTTCCACATTTCCACCATGACTGGCCAATGATCCGAACCAGCATTATTAAGAGTCTTCGCTTTAGGAATGTGACCATGGATTAAGAAATTTTTAGAGAGCAAAAACCTATCCAATCTCTCCATTATACAAGCTAAGCCTTGCCTTCTATTAGACCAAGTCATAAGGCCATTATCTGGTTGGATATCCACAAGATGGAGGTTTGCAATATATTCGCTCATGAGGTCAGTGCTTTTGTCCAAATTTCTATTTCCCCCCCTTTTCTCATCTAGAGAGAGGATGGTATTGAAATCTCCTCCGATCAAGATCCAAGCTTTAGGAAAATGAGAGATAATATGAGTAATATCCTTCCACTGTCTTCTTTTTTCCTCCAAAGAAGTCGGAGCATAAACAATAATGTAGAGCATAATCTAGTTGGAATGTCTACTTTGAATAGCTATAGCCAACAAACCCCAACTGCCAACCATATGGTGAATAACTACCTCTTTTGGATCCCAAAGACAAGCAATGCCACCCGAAGTCCCTTGGGAACTGAGGGAAACCACTTTTCAGCTGGCCAAATTTTACTGGCAATTAAGTCCATATCCTCCATTGACATCTTTGTTTCTTGAAGGAAAACAAGATGTGGATGATTTACTTGAATCATTCTTCTAATTTCATTTTGTTTTGAAAGACTCCCTTTGAGTCCTCTAATATTCCAAGTGATGATCTTCATTAATACCAGGGCTAAAAAATTTGGGAAGGGCATTAATCTTACCTTCCTCTACAAGCTTTTCACCTTCTTTTACCATATGATATTGATTGGTCTTGCGACCTACTTTTTGATTAGAATCCATCTTCAATTTTTTTTCCCTGTTTCTTGACTTATTCCAATTGAATCCGAGATGGCTTCTAACCTTGAAGAATGCTCGTACACAGCCAAAATTTTACTAGATGGTTCAACGGAGTCTATATTGGGACCTGCATTATTTGGAGTTTTGACATTTGAAATATTGTTTTTCTTGTGTAAATTTTCTCCTTTTTTTCTGTTGAAAACCTTTGATTTGTTGGTTTGTCTCTGAGTTCTTCCCTTCATATTTAAATTGTGTTTCTAAGATTTCAGTTTCCATTATTTCCTCTTCCTCACTTGGGACATCATTTGTGGAAAGGATTTCAAACATATTAGCAGATGACTTTGATTGATCCTTCATAACTGGTTTTTTTTAGTGTTCTTCTTCTTAGGTATTTGGAAACCTGTTGAGTTTATATCTTCTTTCTTTTGATCAGGAATTTTATTTGGGCAAGCACTGGCCAAATGACCATATTCATGGCAAATTCTACAACGAAAAGGAATGTTCTCATAGTCCACTACTTGCTCCCAAGTGTCTTCCCCAAATTGTAATGTGATATTTTTAGGTAGGGGTTTGTCAAAATCCATTAAAACACAAATCCGAGCATAAATAATATGTTCAAAATTTTGAGTACAATCAACCAGTCATCATAAAAGTTCCTAAAGAGTTTCCAATTGAAGAAAAAATAGTAGGATTCCAAAATTCAATAGGGAGGCCAAAGAGTCTAACCCACACGGGAGCTATAGAAGGCATCTCTTCTTAGGCTTTAAATTTAGTATGCCAGGGCTTCATGAAAAGCCCTGCCCTTCCAAAAAACCAAGGACCCCCTTGAAAAGTTTTCTCTCTATCTTCATTATTAGCAAATAAAACAAGAAAATAACCATTTGGATAAATAGAGATTTGTAACTCACCTTTAGTTTTCCAGATTTTTGCAGCCCAGACTTTGAAAGCGAGATAGACTCGGACGAAAACCCACGAACCGACAAATTAGTCCTCTTTTTTCCAAATCTTCAATGCCGATCTGAATGTTACCCATATCAAGCTTAACAATAGGAGTTCCATCGGCTGCTTTAAGACATCCTGACTCCATTTTCCTGGGATCAATCTTAGGCATTCTTAGAGGTTTATGGGAAGCCCTAATATTGATATTAGCATTGGGCTGAGGTTGTCCACCATGAAGGGCATCCCTAAAATTCATTTTTGGGATTGAGTCTTCGAAATTCTTACCCTTGATAGGGGTTTTCACAGTAGAATTATTTTGTGGGTGCACCTTAGCACCAGATTCACTTGAGATATGAGCCATTTTTTGATCAACTACTTGAAACTTGTTTCGTGATCTCTTTAATCCTTGCCCTAGATGTCATGGAAAGGTATGGTTTTCACTTTTCTTTTGTGCAGCAAATTGGAAGTCATTGTCACTCAAGTTCATAGTATGATCTATTGAAAGACAAATTTCTAACCCATATTGTATCCCCTACAACATTTCCTGCTAAAATATTGAGCATAAACCACAAAAATATTGGCCGCTAGGGCCCGAAGGCCCTAAAAACCAACCTCTGGAGCTGCTTGCACTCAACCCAGATGAAACCCTCGCATAGCCACTTGCCAAATATGTCGTTCACACATAGGGATGCGCTAGGATCTGTGTTGCTCCAAATGATATGAAAATTGGTGGAGACGTTCTAGGGTTTTTCAGGCATCTACCCTCAAAATTTCAGCTCAATCCGAGTCCGGATGAGTGAGATATGGCCGAAACGAGTTCGAAAGTTTGGGCAGTCCTACGAAAAATGTCTCATCTATATTTTCTCATTTAGCTTAGGATTTATTCTCACATCGTATGTAAGGAATATAAAACAAACCAATCTTAATTTTTTGTATTGGTTTAGCCACTATGATGTTGCATTGTGTTGTGCCTAGAAGTCTACGCATGGGTTGGATGTCAACCATCTAGGTCTAGACAACCCCAACCTGAGAGCATCTAGGGTTAGACGATCGTGGGCTATGATGTGTTATCATTTTTGAAAGCAGGATCCAGACCTATAAAATGATGTGATCAGTGTCTAGCATAAGATGGGGATGGTTGCATGTGATGACTCAAGCATTGGGATGCAAAGTGGGCTTTGGAATTTTAGTAGCGCTTCAGAGCATATACCATCCTTATGCTCCATGAAGGAGGTGAGGGTGCATTTATATAGCTTATGGAGGAATGGATGAGATGGTGACTTAGCCAGTTAAGTGGTGTAACCAGGAGTCTTCTTTTTGTATTTATGTTACCACAAAGAGTGCATGCTTGCGAAGGAAGATAATCTTATATTGTGATTATCACCAGATGTGCACACCTCATAGTTTTCACCAAAGTGTGCATGCAAATTGAAATGGATGTGCTCCTTAAAATCTTCACCATATATATATATATATCACCAGATGTGCACACCTCATAGTTTTCACCAAAGTGTGCATGCAAATTGAAATGGATGTACTCCTTAAAATATTCACTATATATATATATATATATCACCAGATGTGCACACCTCATAGTTTTCACCAAAGTGTGCATGCAAATTGAAATGGATGTACTCCTTAAAATATTCACTATATATATATATATATATATATATATATATATATATATATATATATATATATATATATATATATGCAAAGTTAACTGAATGTGCATGGTGAACTAAGTGCACAAACTGAATTGGGTGTGCAATCTTAGAGAAGGGTAATCCTTTTCTTACATGTAACCGAAATGGGGGATGTTAGGTGGAACTTAAGATGATGTGGAAGGGGGATGGAAGGGTGAATGCTCTCGTGTGAAGAGGTGAGTGGATGAGTAGCATAGGTAATAATTAACCAATTAATTGATTAATTAATTAAGCAAATGAATATTTAATTTATAATAATTTATGTATTTAATATTAAATATACTAATTAATTGTGATTAATTAATTAGCATTTAATATGCTTGATTTTGGTGTATATAGAAATCATCATAAATTTTTCTATTGTGGATGTAAAATGTGATGTATAGACAAAACATGATAACATTTGTTTTGGTTTTATTTTGGGATTATCATGAACATTTCTACTATGAGTGTAATATGAAATATATAAGCAAAGCATGAAAAATGATTAGATCAAAATTTGAGGTTAATAGTAATTATTCTTTATAAAAGTCCTATCCCATAGACTGCTTTGGACATTAAGGATATCATATTCTTAAATATACCAAAATATGATGTGGTAGCCATTGCACATGGTTGACTTGCAATAATTTGAGATGTTGGTATGATTTAATGAGTTATCTAGTTCTTAATGTTGTTAACATGATACCAATACATTTGTGAGATAAAGTGACAAAAATGTGTGCTACTGGTTAAGGGAGCATAATTTTTTTTCACTAGAGGTGCAATGTGGGTTGGAATTTGACATATCTTCCATCAACTATTTTCATTGTATTTTGGGTTTGACAAGCATTCCATCAAGGCAAACTCATAAAATTCTCATTGTGTTTTCATGAACATTCAAAAGCCAACTAATAATAACTATTATACTTTCAAAATGACAAAAGAAAGATACATCACCAACCTTACAAATTTTATATTTCTCTAAAATTATTTTGAGATTCATCATTCACTATTATCTTGACAGTGCATATTTCATATTTCTCTAAAAATATTTGGAGATCCGTTATCAACTTTAACCTAACGGTGCAAATTATACTAGTTCTCTATATCTCGAATCTTTGCAAAAATACTAAATACAAAAACCGATTGTTTGAAATATTAATCCAAGTCTAATTGTAGAATCCATCCACTCTTATCAGTTGCCAATCATTTAATAAAATTCCTAACATGGAGATACTAATCCCCCTCCAAAAAATAATTGTTACAAAAAACTTTCAAAAAAGAAACTTCAAAATCAATATGACCAACAACACACATTTCTTTAATCTTCAATTAAGAAAAAAAACTTCATCAAAGCATCTAAATTTCATAAAATGTTCAAGAAAACATGAATATTTCAACATGAAAACCAATTTATCAATTATTTGTTGAAACTTCAACTGCACTGCTTTATTTGTATGCCTCCATGCCAAAATTCCCAATTGATTTTGAGGCTGAATATCCTTATTCTTCATAAAAAGATACTTGCCATGAAAACATTCCAAGTGATCCAACAAACACAATTCATTAATGGTTTCCTTGTATTAGCATTTGCATATAAAGTAAAACATGCTTTAATTCAAAGCCCCCATCAAGGTAATTATGCTCTCCAACACCATAAGAATTGTTCCATACATAATACCAATCATTGTTCCATACATACAACTTGTTGTCATATTCATTCCATAACAATCCCCATAATCATAAAATAACTCACAAGACCTATGTTAACATAATAATATTTTTATTTAATTAGACATAGATTGTTCTTCACTACCATTTAAGTAATCCTTAAAGCTTTTCCTCCAAAACCATATTTAATTAGACAGGGATTCTTCTTCACTACCATTTAACCCTTAGCACTTTTCCTCCAAAACCAAGACCACACATACTAGTTGTAACACTATTTTCATATATGTAAGGATGTGAACAACATTGCTAACAAAAAAAATTATCATGTTACTATTCAATAACTCCAAATTGCTAACAAAAAAAATTATCATGTTACTATTCAATAACTCCAAATTGCTAACAAAAAAAATTATCATGTTACTATTCAATAACTCCAAATTGCTAACAAAAAAAAATTATCATGTTACTATTCAATAACTCCAAATATGATGCATTGAAGGGACACCCACTATCATTCAAAACATAGCAAGAAGACATGAAGTTGAAGTTCACGTAACGTCGTTTAAGCCCTTACATTTGAACTTGAATGGATGTGAGGATTATTATGAATCACATAAAACCATAAAACAACAATATAAAACCCATTCCATATTACATCGATTAAAATGACCCTATGTTACATTTATGCCAATGTGGAAGAGAATGTGGACCCTTTCTTTAATTATTTTGATCTTAAAAAAAATAAGAATTAGATTATAGAATGAATCGATTAAAATGACCCTATGTTACGTATATGCCAATGTGGAAGTGAATGTGGAACCTTTGTTTAATTATTTTGATTTAAAAATAAAAATAAAAATTAGATTATTAATAGAATGAATTTATTTATGTAAAGATATAAACAATCTATTGAATAATTGTTTATCATAAAATATTTATGATGACTCCATACTATTACTGAACTTACCCTTAATAAGGACTATATAAATACATGTTTTGATTTTTTAATTAGTAATTATGAATGAAAAAATAATTTAAAATGATATTTTTTATTGTATTAAAATTATTTTTATGTTTTATGGATAATGTAATGGTACGATTTTTAGTTCTTCTTCGGTAAGTCCAAGGTTTAGACAGTAGCATGGGCGAATGTATGAGGGGGCGAATGTATTGTCCTCGAGACATATCCTCTTTGATATTCTAAATAGAGAGGACAATTTAAACACATCAATTAAAATGACCTTATATTACATATATGCCAATGTGGAAGTGAATGTGGACCCTTTGTTTAATTATTTCCAAAAAAAAAAAAATTAAATTATTAATAGAATGAATTTATTTATTTAAATATATAAACAATTTATTTTTTTAATAAATGTTTATCATAAACATTTATAATGACTAGTGAACTTTATCGTTAATAATAACTATATAAATACATGTTTTGATATTTTAATTAGTAATTATGGATGAAAAAATAATTTAAAATTATATATATATAGATTGGATTTGGTTATTGTGAGAAATATTTATAACCAACGTACAAAGTTGAGCAGTCTCCTTCCAACCATGACTCCTCTTAAAGTTAAGAGCTATATTTATCAATAGAAAATTTAACACAAAGTCACCACACACCCACCCTCTCACACACACTTGCCCACATAGCAGTTTGAACCTTGGACCTTCCAAAAAAGAACCAAAGCCCAAAACGTTGTGCTGTACCCGGGTGCAATTTAAAATAATATTTTGTATTGTATTAAAAAAAAAAATTTCTATGTTTCAAAGACAACGGAATGGTATGGGGTTTGGTTCTTCTTCAAGAGATTAAAGGTTTAGACCATGGTGTGGGCGAGTGTGTGAAGGGGTGGGTGTGTATAACTATATGTTTGGTCCCTATTGATAAGTTCAGCTCTCTCCCTAGCAGGATTATGATGATATCCAACCTTAAGTATCATCGTAGGGGTTTCTCTCAAAACCCCATATTTCTATATTTCATTTTTCATGCAACTAATGAATTATATGTCCTTCTTTAAGTATTCAAGTCACGTTATTTAATTTTGATCCTTTTAGAGAAATTCTTATGATTGATAGGATTGGGCATCCCCATCCCAACCAAGGCCTTTCATAAAGGTGAGAGCTGAGCTTATTAATATAGGCCAAACTCATAGCCATACACATACTCATCCCCTCACACTCGCCTACACTGAGGTTTGAACCTTGGACCTTATAAAAAACTAAAACCCAAACCATTGTGTTGTCTCCTAAACATATCCTATTTGATATTCTAAATAGAAGGAAAGATTTAAATAAAATAAAATAAAAGGTAAGATGCCCACGTAGATAAAAAATATATATTTTCGGTTTATTTACCATCTTATTTACTAATTACAAAGTCATCGCCTGAAGTTAAAAGTAAAATATGTCGTACTATGAAAATTAAGTGAACCATAAAATATGTCATACACAGGGTGAAAACGATGGGATCGGTCCATGGATGGCTTTTTATTTTACCACATTTTACTCGAAGGGTTGAAGGGAGATAGTGCATCAAGTTGTTCGCAAGGGCCAACTTGATAGTCTTCCCCAAGGATCCCACCAAATGAGGTAACCTTAGGAGAGCTGCCAACTTCAACTACTGCTTATGTACGATCTATACTTAGATCTAACCAATTATCCACTCTACCTTCTCTACATTATTGAGAGAGCCTCTCTTCATTTATTTATGTAGAGTTTTTCGGTGGCATGTTTTGGTATAGGCTAAATTGGATATATTTTTATTGGAATAATTTATGGGGACTCAAATAATGGATATGCAAGTATGATGACTTATATGCTATTCTATATTTTCATGAATTTAGAAACTTTTACCTGTATTATATTATTTGGTCTACGTACAAGAACAAATAACATTCGAGATTATGCAGGATTATATACGAAAGACCTTTTTTTAGCTTTGGATTTAACTTTATGTATGTTATTTTTAGGGGGTATTCCCCCACTGGCAGGTTATTTCTTTATATTATTATCTAAAAATAATAAAGTTATTAATGACTAAACGAAACAGAGAAATACTCCTCATGTCCAAAATTATAGAATATCCACCTAGGTGTTGTAGGTGAGTTGGAGAGGAGAGGGCAATCCTCCAAGGGAGGTCCCAGGTTCAAATCTCCACCCTACCAAAAAGCTAAATTGGGTATCCAAAATCCAATTGATAATGTTGGTGCGGGCAGGGTCGGGTGCGACTCCCGAGTGACTTTGACGGTGTAGAACCCCTTGTTCGTGGTCTCTCAGACCAAGGTGGCCTCGCAAGGGGTTTTTCGCTTAAAAAAAAAAAAATTATAGAATATCTTCTTCTTCAATCTCAAAAAAATCAATCGAAGTAAGTATGATTGTATGTTCAATAGTATCTGCTATACTGGGAATAGCAATGAACCCTATTATTGCAATTTCTCAAGAGACCTTCTTTTAAAATATATTTATTCATTAAACGTTTCTCTTACTAACTTAAAGAAGCAATATGTTTGGTCCCATATCCCAGGGAAGGAATAAGTTGAGATTATGAGATGAACTTCTAATTAAAAAATCAACTTAATCCTCAAATTAGAAGTTCATTCGATACCATAGATATACATTTTCATTTTGATAAAATGTCATTCAAACGTACTAAATAGATATCTATGTCATTCCGTTCTATCTAGAAATAGATATATGCATGCATAAATATTATTAATAATAAACAATAATCTCATATTAATCTTTCTTAAAATATTATGGTATGTATTTGGGATATCATTTTAAAAAATCAAGTTTAAATTATTATATGAGAGATCAAAATTCAAGGGATCTAACTTTAAACTATTACATAAGGAATGAAGACCCTTTCAAAAACTAGTATTTTACCTTAATGTTTTTTGTCCTTGGATATCAAAATGGTATAACTTTAGGTTTTCATTCACCAGATCTAGATTCAAACCATTGCATAAGGGTCAAAACCCCTTTCAAAAGCCCATTCTTTACCCATTTTTTTTTCTTTCTAAAAAGAGATAGGCCGGTAGCGGTTGAGTGTTTGCTCATGGACTACCCAGTTTCGATTCCTTAAGGGTTGTGGGATTCTAATGGATTTGTCTTATGTGGGGTTCTAATAACTTCGTCTTTATTCAATAAGATCGAACTAAGAAGTATAAATGTTAGGTCAGTTGGTTGTAGTTGAATGCTTGCCGATGGACTGCTCCCGTTCAATTCCCTTTGCTCCCTTTCAATTTCCTCAAAGGTAGGGGTTCTTGTTAACTTTGTTCCTATTGATTTCATCTTTCCCTAATGGGCTTCAACTAGAGATTATAGAGGTTAGGCTGATTGGTGGTTGTTGAGTGCTTGTCGATGGATTGCTTTAGTTTAGTTCGATTCCCTTGAAGGTCAGAGTTTTTGTTGACTTTATTCCTATGGACTTTATCTTTATCCAATGAGCTCAAGTTAAAAATAACAGAGGTTAAACTGATTGGTAGCTGTTGAGTGATTACCGATGGACTACCTCAATTTAATTCCCTTAAATATCAGGATTCCAGTTGACTTCATCTTTATAATCTCATAAAAATTATAAAAGTTACTTTATATAAATAAATAAAAATACCCTACAATATTATGCAAAAAAATTATAGAGGTTACTTTATATAAATAAATAAAACTAATAATTATTTTTTAAAGTTTGAATTTTCCATGTCTAACGAACTCCATGGCATTAAGTGGAGGAAACTAGTAATTAGCACATTGAGTAGCATATAAATTGAGCTAAACATGTGCATAAAAAGTAGAGATTACCTGCCAAGTGGTGTGATTTCACAGAGAAGTCGGTGACTATACTTTTACAATCTTCCTTGAGCAAAGGCAACGTGGAAAGAACAATATAAATACCTTTTGGTCTTCGTACCACCGAATACAACCTCTCAAACGTAAACTTTCTATCTAACCCCTATTACACCCTTTGACCTAAATAAAAGCGAGTTCTACTAGGAGGAAAATGATCCGTAGGAAGACAGGTGGTCTCTTCTTTTGAGGGTCGTACGTTAAATGCATTAATAACACTAATTAAAAGGAAGAAAAACTAGTAAAATGTCAAATGTACAGTGGGGTCCCATTTGAAATCTGTATCAGCTAAAATCGCAAACGGCGAAAATTTATCTTCCTGTTCAGTCGGCACGTCTCTACACAATACCTTCAACGTGCGTATTGCTACGACCAGGTGGCCAAAGATTTCAACTCCCAAGTTCCGGACGAATACGTTATGATAGCCATTTCTACATTTTTAGGGCATTTTCCCATTGGCCGCATGGAGATATTTTAGACTAAAAAATAATAGAAAACAGAAACAAGGCGAAAGTAGTGTATCCTAATGTGAATTAAATTTTTTAAAACCATGTTTAGTCGGTAGTCCGTTTTTAAGGGGCACACGGACATGACACGTTCACACCTGTAGACTTCGTTGTAATATGGAGACGCTTTAGTTAGTAGTGGCTACTGAAACTTAAGATGGATTTTGTAAGAGAAAGATTATGGAGAGTAGTACGCTTACAGCTACGAGTTGGCACTATAGCCGATAGAATCGATGGCACAATGTGCGCGTCATGTATGAACTCAACGGTGTAATTTGACACTTGCGTATCAATTTTTACATACAGCAGACGTGATTGACTACGGTTATGCCAATGGTGGCGTGCAGGCCTGGAATTTGATAGGTTTATGACCTATTTTTCATTTCAAACTGTAAATTACAGTTTTAATTTTACAATTAAATATATTTTACAACTAAATTATAGTTTTAATTTATTTTAATTATAAGAACTCAAACATTAAATTTATTTAATTATATTGAATTTTTAATTTATTTTAGTTATAAGAAATGAAACATTAAATTTATTTAATTACAACTTGCATATCTCCATTCACCCTGCTGATCCCTTTTGTTGGAAGGCCCATCAATAACAACAAATAATAATTTAAATTAATTGCCTCTCTAGTCGAAGCACACAGGGTTCACCATACTGATCCCTTTTGTTGGAAGGCCCATCAATAACAACATATAATAATTTAAATTAATTGCCTCTCTAGTCGAAAGGCCCATCAATAACAACAAATAATAATTTAAATTAATTGCCTCTCTAGTCGAAGCACACAGGGTAGTGTGGAGTACTTTTGTAACTTAAGCATGCTTACGCGTGAGATTGATGTGTATTTATTGGCTCATAGTGTGAGGTACTTTTGTAACTAATGCATGCTTACGTGTGAGATTGATGTGTATTTACTGGCTTGCTTTGTAGGTTGGTTTGTTTTTAACCTGGGTTATTAATAAAAACTCACATTGATTGCCAGTGGAGACAAGAATTGCAATAACGCATAGGAGGGACAAGAATTGCAATAACTTCATAGGGGAATATCGCCCGTTTAAATTTTACATGTCGTTTAATGATATGAAAATCGTCGGGTCTTTTGCTGTTCGATGAAGTTCACAACAAGAGAAAAGAGGAGAAAAATTACATATTAAAAAACAAGGAACTGAATTGGGTATTCGCCATGAGTGAAATAATAATTGCATTTAAATATTGGTCTGGTACTTTTGCACTTTTATAAGGTTTATTTTACATTTATCTACAACTTTACATTTATCTACAATTCCATGTGGTTCATTTATTTTACAGTTACAAACAAAGAAAGAAGATTAGTTTTACTGCGGTGCTGCCTTTGCATACGAATTTCATTATAGTCGCATTACTTTAAAGGTGATTTTTTTTTTAAATCTACAATCTACAATTAATTGAGATTTTCTTTGATTTTGTTCAGTTAATCATTTTTATTAACATGAAAAACGGTATTTGTTAATTGGTTACATGAGATTAACCGTATATGTTAATTGTATATGTTAATTGGTTACATGGGATTAAAACAGGTAGGTATTTGTTGACACAATTACTTTTGGTTCAACCTTCTTTCACTCAGTTCCTTAAAGTTAGATTGTGATTCCATGATTCTTACTATGATTGGTAATTTTACGAATAAATAACCCTTTCAAAATAAACTTACCCTCTTCCTTATAAAAAAATATGAAGTAACTATCATCTTTTCAAAAAAATTTAAAAACAAATAAAATTTTAAACCTTAATTTAAAATTCAATAAAAAAAACTTTAGCCGGCAGTAATTTTTTTTTTTAAATTCCAGCCCTGTTGGCGTGATTGGATTATCGCCTTTATTTGAAGGAAAATTGAATCCGTAATCGCCTAATCGCCTTTATTTGAAGGAAAATTGAATACGTAATCGCCTAATCGCCTTTATTTGAAGAAAAATTGAATACGTGAGCGGCGTTTTCCAATGCTGGCTTCAATGCTGGCTTCCTATTTTATTTTAAGTTGGCATCTATAATTTTTCACCTTATAAAAGACTATTACGTGCAGTGTTGCTTGGTGGTTCAAAAATCTCGCTTGTTTGTGGGCTGCCTTTGCCTGTCCCATTTCATTTTCAACAATTATGGCCCTGGGTTTGCTGTTACAGATTCCGCATGATTGGTTGATTAGTTATGTAGTGTTAATGAGCATGATGGTCCAAATACTTTTGATCTTTGTTGGGGGTTAAGATATCTTTGTTCGAATAAATTTTATGGTCCGTGTTGTGGTTAGTGAAGAAATTAATTTCCTTTTTTTTTGCCGAAGTCCGGGAGGAAGCGAAGTACAAACTGTGCAGTACGAAGTGCGAAGTCGGGTTGCGCATGGATCTGGTGCGCAGTCGGGTTGCGCACGGATCGAGGTGTGAAGTCGGGTTGCGCACGGATCGAGGTGCGCAGTCGGGTTGCGCACGGACCGAGGTGCGAAGTCGGGTTGCGCACGGATCAGAGGTGCGAAGTCGGGTTGCGCTGGTCAAAGGTGCGAAGTCGGGTTGCGCTGGTCAAAGGCAGCGAAGTCCGACTTCACAGCGAAGTTGGGAGGACAGCTCCAGACTTAGCCAAATTTTTGCCTTGCAGACTTTTGTTGTCCGGAGGCTTGCGCGGCTACGGCGTTGGTTTCCCTGGCTTGGGAAGAACTGTACGGGAGGAGAAAAACACCGAATCTGAATGCAATATTTCAGATCTGAGCTCAAACTTATAGAACCCGAAAGAAATCGCTCTGAGGCGATTTGTACAGAGAACAACAGCAGATTTTAGCACACAGAGATAACTGCAAACCCTACAGATGCCTTAAAACAACAACAAATTTTATTCATATAAGACGAGGGTTACAAAAGTCCTCAACTGAGGAAAACTAACATCTGCAGACTAAAGTTGCAGGATAAACTGAGACGGAAAACAAATGTCGAGTCTGTTGCTCGGACATTAAACAGATGAGCCACACTGCTCACTGAAACGATCTCGTCTCCTACTCTGCTGTTTCTCCAAATTTCCTCCCGCTCTCCTCTCTTTCTCCGCTCTCTTTCCACACTCATGTCTGAAGACCCGAACTGCCTTATATAGCCGCGGGGAGAGGAAGATAGGGTTTGTCCTCTGACAGGTTCTGACAGACCCTCAACTAGGGTTTCTGACCAATCGCCGAAATGGCATTAACTTCTACGGCGATCGGATCTGTCAGACGTCACATCTGTCAGAGGGTAGGTGCGACGTCATGTCAAACTTTTGTCGAGATCCCTGACTGCATGAGCGCAGTCCGACTGAGGCGTGAAATCTGGGTTAATATTTCTAACACCCTCCTTTAAACCTGATTTCACGAGCGCTTTGACTCCAAGCTGCTCTCGCAATCCGTCGAAGTCTTCCTCCTTCAAAGGCTTCGTGAAGATATCTGCCAACTGCTCCTTGGATCTGCAAAACTGTAGTTGAATTTCTCCGGACTTCACCAACTCTCTGATGAAGTGATAACGAATATCGATGTGCTTCGTCCGGCCATGGAACACGGGATCCTTTGACAGTGCGATGGCCGAATTGTTATCACAAAAAATTATTGTCGCGCCTTCCGGAGGATAGTTCAGTTCATTCAGAACTCTTCGCAGCCAAACTGCCTGGCATGCGACTGACGTGGCGGCGACATATTCTGCTTCGGCTGTGGACAACGCAACGATGGGTTGCTTCTTGGACGCCCATGAGATCGCCCCGATCCGAGATGGAAAGCATACCCGGAGGTGCTCTTTCGATCGTCGGTACTGCCAGCCTCGATCACTATCTATGAAGCCCACCAGTTCCAACTGGTCCTGTCTGGCGTAAAATAGGCCATTGTTTCGCGTCCCGTTGACATAGCGCAAGATCCTCTTGCCTGCTTGCCAGTGCGTGTCCTTCGGAGTCTCCATGAAACGGCTGATCAGACTGACTTCGAACATCAGATCTGGCCGAGTTGCAGTCAAATACATCAAACTGCCAACTAGCCTCTTGAACAGGGTTGGATCTACATTCCTCCCCGAATCCAACTTGCTCAACTTCAAACCTGTGGCTACAGGTGTGATGGCAGGTTTGTTGTCCTCCATCTTGAACCGCTTCAGGACATCCTTCGCATACTTGCCCTGAGAAATGAAGATGCCATCTATCGATTGGTCAACTTCAATGCCGAGAAAATACTTCATCAGCCCTAAGTCCGTCATCTCGAACTCCTTCTTCATGGTTGTTCTGAACTGGTCAAACAAGACATTGTTGTTGCCAGTATAAATCAAATCGTCCACATACAGGTAGACGATAATGAGCTCACCTACTTCATTTGTCTTCATGTACAGGGTGTGCTCATATGGGCATTTTACAAACCCATTTTCCTAAAAATAACTGTCAATCCGGCTGTACCAAGCCCGGGGCGCCTGCTTCAAACCGTACAGGGCCTTCTTCAGCTTCAGGACTTTGCCCTCCTGGCCTTCAATTTCGTAACCTGGTGGCTGGTCTATGTAGACCTCTTCCTCCAACACTCCGTTGAGGAAGGCTGACTTGACATCCATCTGGTACATCTTCCAACCCTGTTGGGCTGCCAATGCCAGGATCATCCTGACTGTGTCAAGTCGGGCTACAGGCGCATAAACCTCATGGTAATCGATGCCTGACTTCTGCTTGTAACCCTTCGCCACCAGTCTGGCCTTATGCTTGTCAACGTCTCCTTGGGCGTTGAACTTTGTCTTATACACCCACTTGACCCCAATGGTCTTCTTCCCTACTGGAAGATCTGTCGCTTTCCATGTATCATTCTTTTCAATGGCTTTAATCTCCTCGTCCATCGCCCGCACCCACTTCTGATTCTGACTTGCGTCTTCGAACTCTACCGGATCAACTTCAGTAAAGAATGCAAAGTCGGAGTACTCTTCATCTACATGGGTTTGGGTTGCCTCGTAGATTTCTTGCAAGCTCCTTGTCTTCGCTGGCGTCACCAGGTTCTGGATTCTACTTGCACATGGAGGCGACCGAGATGGAGTGGTTGTGCTACTGCTGGCACCGTTGTTGTTGTTAGAGGTTGCGGTGGTTGCACACTTCCTTCTTCCAAGTCAACAGACTCTACCATCGCTGGCTCTGATCGCCGCCTCCGACTTCCAGTTCCAGGCTTCATCTTCAAGAAACTTCACATCACGGCTGATGATGAGCTTCTTCGTCACAGGGTTGTACAGCCTATATGCCTTCGCCTGCTCACTGTACCCTATGAAAATGCACTTCTCAGCTCTATCATCCAACTTCTGCCGCTTCTCTTCTGGAACATGTGCATATGCAATGCACCCGAACACACGCAAGTGAGCCACACTTGGCTTCACACCGCTCCAGGCCTCCTGAGGGATTTTGTCCTTCACGCTTTTGGTGGGACATCTGTTCAGCAGGTAGACTGCACATGTTACAGCCTCTGCCCAAAATTCGTGCGGCAATCCCTTCGCCTTCATCATGCTTCGTGCCATCTCCATGATGGTCCGGTTCTTCCTCTCAGCTACGCCGTTCTACTGTGGCGTGTATCTGGCAGTGAACTGCCTTCGAATTTCGTGCTGCTTGCAGTAGTTATGGAATTCGTTGGAGATGTATTCACCTCCACCATCTGTCCTGAGAGTCTTGATCTGATATCCGCTCTGTTTCTCCACCAGAGCCTTGAACTCCTTGAATCTGGCAAATGCTTCTGACTTCAACTTGATGGCATAGATCCAAGTCTTCCGACTGAAGTCATCTATGAATGTTAAGAAGTATTTGTTGTCGACAAACGTGTTGGTCTGCATCGGACCGCAAATGTCTGAGTGCACCAGCTCCAATGGTTGTGATGCTCTCCAAGACTGACCGAAAGGGAACGAATCCCTATGTTGTTTGCCGACTAAGCAGCCCTCACAAACTTGATTTTGCTGCTCTATCAAGGGTAAACCCTTCACCATCTGCTTCTTGTGCAGTTGATTCAGGCCACTGAAGTTCAGGTGACCAAATCTGAGATGCCACAACCAGGTAGCATCTTTCACAACTGCACTCAGAGACATCAATGATTCATTCTGAATCTGCAGCGAAAACATTTTATTCTTCGTCATGGACACTGTAGCAATCTGCCCATGCGACTTGTCTCTGATGGTGCAAGCTCCGTCTTTGAACTGGACCGTATGTCCCTTCTGCACGAGCTGTCCAACGCTCAGCAGGTTATGCTTCAGGCCAGGCACATAGTAGACATCACAGATCTGCTTTCGTTCACCGTGCCTGGTGCGGATGAGGATCTTTCCTTTCCCCATTACGGGAACCTTGTTGTTGTTCCCCATCTTCACCTCAGATTGGACTATTTCATCCAGTTGGGAGAACATCTCCTTGTTCCCCGTCATGTGGTTGCTGCACCCACTGTCTAAATACCAGACATTCTTCTGGCACTCTTCCTCAATGTTGCAAGTCAACAACACATTTCCTCCTGCCGCATTTTTGGTTTCATCCGTGTAATGGGCTTGCTGTGGTTCTCCTTGGCCATCCGTTTTCTGCACTGTGAGATGTAATGGCCGAACTTCTTGCAAAAATAGCACTGGACCTTTGACATGTCCTTCTGACCAGATCCAGCTTGCTGATTTTTTGAACTGCCTCTTCCACCTTGCTGATGGAAATTACAGTTGGTCTCTCCTTCGCTAGGGTTTGACCGTCCTCCTTGCTTGTTGCCTTTCCCACGCCTGCCTCTGCCTCTTCCTCCGTGAGAACTAGAGGCGCCATGGTGGGAATCTTGTCTGCCGTTGTCTCGAAATGAGACCTGAGCCCTGAATGCTTGCTCTAGAGAGGTCTGAGACGAACGGCTCAACCTCTGTTCATGTGTCTGCAATGAACCCATGAGCTCGTCTGTCGAGAGGGTTGTCAGATCCCTCGACTCTTCGATTGCTATCACAACCGAGTCAAACTTGGCAGGCAGACTTCTGAGAATTTTCTCCATGATTCTCTTGCTCTGCACAATTTCTCCGTTCAACCGCATCTGGTTGATAATGTCCATCGTCCGGGTGAAGAAATCACTCATGGACTCGGACTCACTCATCTGCAGATTTTCAAACTCCCTCCTGAGCATCTGCAGCTTCACCAACTTTACTTTATTGGTGCCCTGGTACGAGCTGGCCAGAATCTCCCAGGCCTGCTTCGCCTTGGTGGCTGATGCGATCCACGGGAAGATGGACTCCTCGACCGCTTGCATGATGTAGAAGAGGGCCTTCCGGTCCTTCTTCGTGTTCTCTTTCAATAGGTCCTTGTCTTCTTGAGAGAGGGCGGCCAATGCTGCTGCATCTTCCGGTTCTGGGTAGCCGTTCTCGACTAACTCCCACAGCCTCCTGAGATCCAAATAGGATCTTCATCTGGATGCTCCAATAATCGTAATTCTTCCCGTTGAAGCGCGGGATCTGCAACTGCAAGTTGTTGCTACTGGAAGCCATTCTGCTTCGGTCTCCGTGTCAAGGGATCAGTAGCTCTGATACCAATTTGAAGAAATTAATTTGATTTTTTTGATTGTCGAAGTCGGGAGAGCGCAGTGCGAAGTGCGAACTGCGAAGTGCGAAGTGCGAAGTGGGAAGTGCGAAGTCGGGAGGGCCCGAAGTCGGGTTGCGCATGGATCGAGGTGCGAAGTCGGGTTGCGCACGGATCGAGGTGCGAAGTCGGGTTGCGTTGGTCAAAGGTGCGAAGTCGGGTTGCACTGGTCAAAGGCAACGAAGTCCGACTTCGCTACGAAGTTGGGAGGACAACTCCAGACTTAGCCAAATTTTTGCCTTGCAAACTTTTGTTGTCCGGAGGCTTGCGCGGCTACGGCGTTGGTTTCCCTGGCTTGGCAAGAACTGTACGGGAGGAGAGAAACACCGAATCTAAATGCAATATTTCAGATCTGAGCTCAAACTTATAGAACCCGAAAGAAATCGCTCTGAGGCGATTTGTACAGAGAACAACAACAGATTTTAGCACACAGAGATAACTGCAAACCCTACGGATGCCTTAAACAACAACAATTTTATTCATATAAGACGAGGGTTACAAAAGTCCTCAACTGAGGAAAACTAACATCTGCAGGCTAAAGCTGCAGGATAAACTGAGACGGAAAACAAATGTCGAGTCTGTTGCTCGAACATTAAACAGATGAGCCACACTGCTCACTGAAACGATCTCGTCTCCTACTCTGTTGTTTCTCCAAATTTCCTCCCGCTCTCCTCTCTTTCTCCGCTCTCTTTCCACACTCATGTCTGAAGACCCGAACTGCCTTATATAGCCGCGGGGAGAGGAAGATAGGGGTTGTCCTCTGACAGGTTCTGACAGACCCTCAACTAGGGTTTCTGACCAATCGCCGAACTGGCATTAAATCGCCGAACTGGCATTAACTTCTGCGGCGATCGGATCTGTCAGACGTCACATCTGTCAGAGGGTAGGTGCGACGTCATGTCAAACTTTTGCCGGGATCCCTGACTGCGCGAGCGCAGTCCGGCTGAGGCGTGAAATCTGGGTTAATATTTCTAACAGTTAGCCTACAGGTCGGCTGATTATGTGGCAATCTATGCCCTAGGTCTGATGCTGAATTCATCTCGCACCAAAGCTGGGGTATGGTACGCAGTATGGGCTCCTCTGTTGCTCGTGCACTTGGGAGGACCCGACGCCATCACTGCATATTCCTTGGCCGATACGAAGCTCTGGAAAAGGCACGCATTGATCATGCTCTACCACCTCTGCGTGGCAGCATACCTTATATTCGTCTCCGCATTGCCACTGAAAGGCCACGCAGATTGGTACCGTTTGGCTGCTGCGATCCTCGTGTACTTAGCTGGTTTTGGCAAGTATGCTGAAAGAATTGTTGCTTTGAGATTCTCCAGCCCTTCGCAGATTGTGAGTTCCACTCTCCCAGTTGACAGATTTATGCAGCACGAGAGTGGCCTAAGCGAGGAAGATGAATACAATTATATAGTAGAGGGGGAGAAACAGTTTTATCAAGAGTTTAGGAATAAAGGGGAAAATTTCGATTTTACGAGTGAGAGCTTGTCGCAGATGGGGATTGTCACCGTTAGAGACGTGGAGAAGCAATATAAGAAGCGGGATTCAGACGAGTACATCCTCTGCTTGTCCTACGCGTTATTCAAGATTTACAAGCGGAGGTTTGCCAGTCTAGCCTTTCCAGGAGGGAACCTTGACAAAACGAGAAGATTCTTTTTTGGTCCGCATCCAAGTGAGGGCGCTGAAATTAAAATTGAAATGAAGGTTTTCAAAATTGTGGAGAGGGAAATGAAATTCACCTATGACTATTTGTTCTCCAAGTCGAGCGGCACAGCCTTCAGCGCAAGGGGAGCTGTACTGCGCTTGGCCAACACCTGTCTCCTGGCAGTGGCTTCCTTTTTTACATACAGCAGATTGAGATTGCAAGAGAATTATGAAGCTTCCTATAACGGCCAACGGGTGGTCACCTACATTCTTGTGTCTGTAGCGGCTTTTCTGGAGGTTTTTCAATTGTGCAGGATAATTGTATCCGACTGAAGCATGGTTTCGCTGGCCTGCGCATGTATCCGTCATTCGCGTCGTCCAGAGCGAATTGAGCGTTATAAGGCCAAGCTCATGAAAAATGTTATGTTTGTGGCCCGCATGCTTCAGAAATGGTTTGGAGATAAATACTGGCAGAACCGGATTCAGCAACACAGCCTGATTCAGACTTGCCTGAGCAGCTCCGTTGGTTTACTGAACGTCCGTAAGATTTGCCTACGTATCCCAGCTTGTAGAGGAAAGTTCCCTGAAACTTCCCTAGTCCTCAGCTTCTACATCAACCTAAGTGTGGGCTACTACACGAGGAAGAGGTCTATAGACAATGATTTCAGGTGCTTTATTTATGAAAAGCTAAAAGAGTATTGTGATAGGGATTATGATACTCGCAGCTTGCCCTCTAGGCTTCTTTATAGCCTATTGAGCAATCTGACTCTGCTGTAAGGCACAGAGGAACAGAATGGACTAAACCTGAACAAGCCGAAACAGCAGCAACATAAGGACAACAGACCAATGGGGAGAAGACACAAGAGACGGGAACCGCAAACCAGTCTGACAGTCAATCTCACTTGCGCCCAGATACAGACACACAGACGGAGATAGAATGCATACAACCTACGCAGACAAATATGTGACATATCAGTTGGCCGCCTACTATAATTGGGAAGATCACAGACCTAGCCAGGGTATATGGCTTTTTCAACTGCACTGTATAGAAATAGTAGTAGTAGTGTGCAAAAGGATGTATACATAAAGTTGTTGATTCTCCATCGTCTAGCCCACTCTTCAATGTGTTGTGCATTTGAAGATGTGTAAAAGCCTTAAACGGGATGCGAGATGTCTTGAGTACTCTCCTGCAAACTAAAATGAATAGAGTAATCAACACAACTTTACGCTCTGGCAAGCCACTTAAACCAGGTTTCACGCCACAGTGTGTTCTGTACAGTGTTTAATCTGATTTTTAATTTAAAAAGAAAAAGCTTTTTCAACGATGAAAAAGTATACATAACAAGAAGTTCAGAATTCACATGATTTGATATCCTAAAGTTTATCTCGATTCCTGTGGATGATTCTACAACTTTTTAAAGTGCTTGAAGAGAGGAAAAAAAATTAAAAAAAAAGTAAATAGGCTGTCACCGCGGACTGACATTCACTAAAAGAAAAGAAAAATAAAATATATATAGGCTGTCACCGCCGACTGACATTGACTAGTCGTTTGAATTGGGTATAATCTGATTTTTAATTTAAAAAGAAAAAGCTTTTTCAACGATGAAAAAGTATACATAACAAGAAGTTCAGAACTCACATGATTTGATATCCTAAAGTTTATCTCGATTCCTGTGGAAGATTCTACAACTTTTTAAAGTGCTTGAAGAGAGGAAAAAAAAAAAAAAAAAAAAAAAAAAAAGTAAATAGGCTGTCACCGCGGACTGACATTCACTAAAAGAAAAGAAAAATAAAATATATATAGGCTGTCACCGCCGACTGACATTCACTAGTCGTTTGAATTGGGTCATTACATGGATGACCTTAGGTAACCGATTTCAATGGTCCTTAAGAACATAAGGATAACAGCTTATGTGTTTGTCGGTTCCCTTCGATGGGTGTGCTTTTTGATATCATTTTTGTATCAGTTTAGTTTACTCGATGAGGTCAGTATTATGTGTAAATACTATATAGTAGATCGTGTACTAAAGATTTAACGAAATGGATTTGAAACAATACCCCTAAAAATAAAACCTAAAAATATAGTGATGAAAACATATTTCCTTTATTAAAAAAAAAACTGTGTACCAATTAAACCCTTTTAACTCTTAAAGGTTGTTAAATGGCGTTTTCTAAGCTTAAGGGTGTTTAGAAAGTTTTTTTTTTTCCTTGAGATTTGTGAATCCCCAAAAAGTGGGATGGTAACGTTAAAGTTGAGTGTTACATGTTAGTCCTATAGATGCTATTTTCTTACACTAGAGTGGCTTGAGGTGTAAATCTCTCCAAGCCAAAAGTTGGATAGAATCCTTTGTATTGGCTTTCAAATTTTAGCACTAAGATTGTTTTATAAGGATTCATCATAATTACAATCGCATTTATTGTTGAGATACAAGGCATTATGAATATGGGAGGTAAGAGTAGAATAGAAAACTTTGATTAAGAAGAACATAAGTCAAATTTAATCCTTATAGAAGTTGCAGGCTAGTGCTAATGAAAATTTTATCAATAGCTCATCTTCCACCAAGGCATGAATGTGGTTTACAATCAACTAGAAGGAAGACTTTAACCCAAATTATTATTTTAATTTATTCTAATATTTTCATAATTGCAAATAGATGTCCCATAGATCTATCATACACCTTAGTCCCTACTTAAATAGTGCTTTGGCCTTAAAATCAAAAGCAAGAGCCAAAGGTTTTCCATCAAATTTCATCAATATGTTCTAACTAGATTGAGGATGTTGAGAATATAAGACATGACAGAGGTAGGAAGACTTCTAAGATAATAGTATTCCAACATGTTTCCAAGCACTCTAAATGACAAGAATGAGGGCCTTTAATATTAAAAGAGGTATTGATTAGATTATTTTGAATGGGGACAAAAGACAACATACTATTATGAGAAAGCACATTATTATAGACATCAAATTTTAACATGCCTAGATAGCTGCATATTTAAGTAAATCACAAAATAACATATCATTAGTCAAACAACTTTACTAGAACAAATCAAACATCAAATTTGACCTCTTTGTAGAAGCGTCATCTTTTACAAAAATGTTAACTAGCACTTCTACTCAATCCTAGCAATTTCACAAAACATATTTTTTCCAACAAGTTAATCAATCAACAAGATCGTTGAACAAAAGTGCTAATTGAGTGTAAAAGTGCTAGCTAACACTTCTAAAAAATCTAGTGCTTTTGTTAGCATGAGTGGAATCTCTACAACACAAGCCATACGAATGCAAATTCCTTCCTTCCACTCCCTAGCCTGACTACACATACTCCACCATCTTTTCAGGCTTGTAAAATTTAAATTTTGTCCTTGCCCTAATGGCGTCTTTGACTCCATCTTCCTTCCAAGGATTTACCCTCCTAAAATATTTAAATAGATTCCTTAGGATGAGTATTGTTGTAAGGATCAGTTTTTAGCTATCAAAACTCTACCAAAATTTTCTTTCTCACTCTTTCTCTCATTATAATTCTCTTCATTCTAGCATTTAGAGCATTGAGACCAAGATTTTAGGACATGTGAAGCAAGGAAAGTGGCATTGGGGAAAGGAGATATTCTTGGCTACAAGGAGGAGGCTCTACTAGACTATCATAGTCCTAGCTTCTCTTTCATCTTCTTTCATTATTTATTTCATGCATTTTTGTCTTGCCAACCTTACTAACACTTCTTGTGCATTTTACAGTTGCTAATATTTATTTATTATCTTATTTCATCACTTGATTAAATATTTGTATTTCTAACTTTTATTTGTAGCCCTCTAGTATTATTTTGTGTTTATCTTGCTTTTATTTACAACAATTCATAATAATTTTATGCCTATAATCATTTTTATTGCAAGCATATTTACTTTGTTATATTGCTAATCCTTGTTGTTGTTCTTATTCATGCTTTTGAAATTATTAATCTCTATTTGGTATCATGTTATTTGCACTTGTAGACATTTATATCTATTTTATGCTCACTCTCATTTGTTGTAGGCATATTAGCATTACAACTTTTGGTAATATCTTTATTGGACTATTGTAATCTCATATTTGCTTGTTTACAACTCATTTATTGAACTCAAATCTTACCAAATCACTATCTCAGGCCTCCCTTTGGACATTGCATAGTTATTTCACTTTATTTCATATAGAATCATTGTTATATTGCTTTATCTTGGTCAAATATTAGTTCTAATCAAGTTTGTAATCTTCTCTAGCCATTTAAAGGTATTTTAGACACTTTTTCTTGCATTGTAGACATTTCTAGATCTTTTTGTAGGTAATTTTCGGCATCAACTATCATATCTCAACCTTTTCTAGCATAATTCATTCCCTACACAAGTTTTTAGGAAATTTAACATCTATGCTGAAGAATTTTGTAACTTCCCTAGATCCTAGGCATAAAAATTAGGGTTCCACCCTTATGTCAATTTTTAGTCACTATAGGTCCAATTGGCTCCAAATTGCTTCCCAAAACTCTTTTTCTAACAGTTGTAGGTACAAAAATATTGACATTCCCAAAACTCCAGTGCTTCTACTTCTTTGTTTTACATAGAACTAAAGTACCACTATTTATAAAATGATAGGTAGTACTTTCATTCAATTGCAGTGCTTTTGTTCAATTGTAGCACTTTTGTATGAGAATCTTCTCCTTCCAAATTTTAGATAATTTTTAATTTTAATTTGTGAATAGAGGGTCTAATCAACCGAAGTAGATAGTCTACTATTTTTCTATGATTAGTGAGATTTCCTATACCTAACTATCATTTTTTGTTTCCCCCAATTTTATAGGTTTCATAAAAGTACCAAAATTCCTATAAAATCTCTAGGTAACACTTCTACAAATCCCAACGCTTCTACACATACACTAGAAAACAAGTGTTTTTATCTTAAAAACCCTATGTCTACTTCTAATTGACTATTTTTTACTTTCTAATATTTTGTTTATTGTAACTTTGACTAAAAACACACATAATTTGGGTCAAATCAAGGAACACTTAGCATAGTTTAAATTTCCTTTCAAAAGCACTTAGGAAAGGAATAAAAAATCACAAGTTGTATTTTAGATCAGCTTATTTGTTGTATTTCCTCTTGTTTTACTTTGAAAAGAAAAATGACCTCTTTATTTCATGTAGATCATTGAAATCAAAAGGTACACTAGTCTAGGCCCTTGTTTGATGCATTATTGTATTCTTACACTTTGTAAAACTTTTATTTTCATAAGTTATCTTGCTTAGGTTTAGAGATAAAATCCTTAGGTGTTTGCCAATTAACTCATAAAATAATGCTTGAACATAAACATATACATGTAGCATATACTTGTATATGGAGGTAGACCAACCTTTTTGAAAAATATTTCAAGTTTTCTTTGCAAAGAAATTTTAGTTATCATCCCATGTGGCAAGTTGTCATTGAACCCAACACAAAACACATATTTCCTTGAAAGATAATTTTTTTTTGAACTTAAACAAAACCATTTAAATATGTATGTTTAGTTAGACCATATTAATCAAGATTAATAATTAGTTCCTCTACTAGTGTGAAATTTTTAATGCTGAGTCACATATCTAAGTGTGATTAATCCTTCTATGGTTTCTTGTTCACATATGTCAAGGTTTTTCCTCATGTACGATTATGTATATCGAGGAAACTGAGTCACTTACAGTACTAATGGGTATGTCAGAAGAGTAGGTATATCGAGTAGGTTAAGGTATATTAGGAAATACTTCTACGATATTATCATCTAGTTGATTGATATTTGTAGCATTTACTACCTATCTCAATCAAGACTTAATAAAATTATTCTGATATAAATCCAGATGCAAGAGGTCAAAACAAAATACCTACCATTATATAAAAACTACGGTAAATGAAAATAATATGTAAAACCCTCAATTTACATAAAAACTACAATAAATGAAAATAATCAATAAAACCCTCCATTCACATAAAAACTACAATACATGGAAATAAACCAGTAAATAATTTATTTTCTCATTCCTTTATTCACTTCACCTTTTACAATGAACTACCAAGGGAATATATATCCCCAAAGAAACCCTAAAATAAAATCCTAAAACTTGAAGCCCTAAAATAAACCCTAAAAGAAAACACTAAAACTTGAAGCCCTAAAAGAAAACCCTAAAGATTAAAACCCTAGAAATAAAAAAAATACTATTTTTGGAAAATTATTTTTTCATAAAAATTTGTCTTTTTAGTAATTACCATTTTCGAAAAATTATATTTTGCGTCAAATAATTCCATTTTGAGTAATAAAAAAATTACTTTAAAAATTATTTTTAAAAAAACCCTCTAAAGATAGGCTCCTACATCATTCTCCTTTGGTTGAAAAGAACTCTGCTCCTACGAGTTCCTTTGATCAAACTCATAATCGCTCTTCATAGAGTGTCACACATCTACAAGTACTCCTCAAAGTACCAATATCCTTCTGAGGTTTTATATCTCAAACCTCCTGCAAGCACTACACATAGTGCCAATTTATTTCTTCGAGGTTTTAAAATAACAAACCTCCTGCAAGCACTACACAAAGTGTCAATTCTTCCCTTTGAGGTTTTTAATGAAAAAAACCTCCTGCAAGCACTACACAGAGTGCCAATTTATTTCTTTAAGGTTTTACAAACCTTCTGCAAACACTACACAAAGTGCCAATTTCTCCTAAGGTTTTATATAAAAAAAACCTCCTACAAGCACTTACACAAAGTGCCAATTTATTTCTCTAAGGTTTTAAAAACCTTTTGCAAGCACTACACAAAGTGCCAATCTCTTTCTCTGAGGCTTTTACATAAAAAAACCTCCTGCAAGCACTTACACAGAGTGTCAATTTTTGTCTCTAAGGTTTTATAAACCTTCTACAAGCACTGCATAGAGTGCCAATTTTTTTTTTTGGAGCCTCTTTGCTCTCCTCTCATTTTCTTTTTTCTTCTCTTCTCTTTTCTCCTCCCAACAAGATCCAACTTGCTCTGATACCAAATGATGTAAATCCAACTACAAGAGGTCAAAATAAAATACCTCCCATTACATAAAAACTATGGTAAATGAAAATAATATGTAAAACCTTCCATTTACATAAAAAATGTAATAAATAAAAATAAACTGTAAAACCCTCCATTCACATAAAAACTACAGTACATGGAAATAAACTGATAAATAATTTATTTTCTCATTCTTGGATTCACTTCCCCTTTTACAATGCAATACCAACGGAATATATATCCCCAAAGAAACCCTAAAAGAAAATCCTAAAACTTGAAGCACTAAAAGAAACTCTAAAAGAAAACCCTAAAGCTTAAAACCCTAGAAATAAAAAATTACTATTTTAGAAAAAATATTTTTTCATAAAAATTTGTCTTTTTAGTAATTACCATTTTCGGCAAATTATATTTTACGTCAAATAATTCCATTTTGAGTAATAAAAAAATTACTTTAAAACTTTTTTTTAAAAAACCCTCTAAAGATAGGCTCCTGCATCATATTCTCTCATATTTTCTCCAAAATTTATAACTTATGGCTAAACATCGATACAATACTCTAGTAAATATCTAGCATCATCACCTTATCCTCCTTTTCTACATGCTCAAGAAGAAGAAGAATAAAATATATGGGTAAACCCTAACTTTAGAGAAGTAGAGCATGTTGTGGAAAATATAATAATTGATTCTATAGATCACATTAAAGAATATGTAAAAATGAATAAAAATGGTTTCTTATATATCCTTTGGAAAGAACTTGAAGAATTTAGTAGAGGATAACCTTCTAATTCTAATTTAGGAAATAATAATATTGAACATACTAATGAACAATCTAGTATATCACCACTAAATGAAGATCAAATTAATATTTCTAGTCTTAACATGGCTATGGCTCACCCTATAGATTCAAATACTCCAACAATCTCTATATGTATACCTATTTCAATACCATCTTCTAGTGTTTCTTTATCTATCCCAATTTCAAACCCTATTTCTATTAATAATTTTTTTAAAAAATGATCTAGGGGTCAACTATATTCCTGCACGAAATGCCCCTAATCATGTCACACAATCTTTAGCAATATTACCTCAAATACCTCAAGCTTATTATCAACCTTGCTAATAATACTGACACCTTCAAATCAATCAATCTTAGAGTTCTAAAACATAAATGCTAAATTAGAACACCTTAAGAAGAGATATTCCAAATTTGAAAAAATAAAGCATCAAATCACCTTTCTTCAAGGAGCATCATCAAGACAAAAATATTCTTTTGACATCTAATCACCTCTTTCCACCAAATTTTGAGACATATAAATTTCAAATGAATAATGGTAAACCAAATCATATTAATCACTTGAGATTATTTTAAATCACTTGTAGTGATGTAACCCATGATGAAATATTACTCCTTAGATACTTTCCTAAAAGCCTTAGTGGCCTAGCTTTAGAATGGTACTTTCAAATACCTCATCATTCCATCAAAAATTTTAGGGAAGTCATGGAAGCATTTGTGAAACAATTAATAGTTTACATTAAAGAGAAAATAACCATAGATGACTTATATCAACTTAAACAATCCAAATACAAATAATTCACAAATTTCTTTGCAAAATAGGAAATGTTAGTAGTATTACTTCAATATATTCTCCCACCAAAAGAACTTTTGCACATATTTATACTGAACCTTCATGAACAACTATCTTATCCATTGGAAACCGCTAGTATCACTTCTTTTGAAGAAGTAGTAGACATGGAAAAAAGAGTAAAAGTTTATCCCTTGATAAGGGGACAACTCAACTATAATAAGGAAGAAGAGAAACTACCTTCTCCAAAAAATAAATGAAAATAAAAGAAAAATCATGTTGTAGGGGATGGTGTAACCGATTCTCTCCAAAAAACAATATAAATACATCCCAAACTACTCCTCAAAAACTTGTATTAAAAAAGTAGGGTAAAACTAAACATCAATTTACAAATACTAGTCAAACTCAAACCACTAACCTAAAAATTATTCTTGATACAAAAATGATAAATATTCCACCCATTAAACCTTTAGATACTTAAAAAGATTTTTCCAATTGGTATCGACAAGAGGAACATTATGATTATCATCAAGTCGATGGTATTAAACTAATAGATGTAATAGTTTACAAAATGTTATCCAAGAACTTATAGAAGTTGTAAAGATTATTTTCAATCAGCAACCTTCCCCTAATCAAAACTTGGAAATATTTCAAAATTATTTACCATCCTATAATCAGAGAATTGCTAATTTTTTAGGAACAATTTATCTATCTAATCCATCCTATACAGGGCCTCAAAAATAAACAAGAAATTAATTCTCAAAGAAATGTACATAACCATCATTAGTCCTTACTTGGAATACCAAGGCAATTATCTTCAACAAGCCACCACTAGGTCTTAGACTTCCTAAAAATAATCAAAATAATTTTAACCTTCAACAACAACTAGAAAGTATTTATGCCAATATCTCCATCTTATATTTGCTAAGAAACTTGCCCACTAATAGGGACATATTACTTAAAAAATTTAGTGAAGAAAAGCTCTCTCAAGATTTTCCACCTAATAATATCATCAACATAGTACGTGTCACTAAAATAAACTATGTTGTCTTAGCAATTCATAAAACTAATATGCATTTATCTACAACATTGGGAGATCTACCCCTCTATATAATAACCCACATTAGAGATATGCTTATTAAGAGGGTCTTGGTAGACAACGGGCTAGCACTCAATGTTTTGTAATGTAAATTTCCTTCAACTCTTTGAACTAAACAAGGAATATTTACATGAATCTAACCTCATCATTAAGGCTTTTGACAATGAAGAAAGAGAAGTCACTAGAACCATAACTTTACCCCTCAAAGTAGGACCTTGAATTCTCAACACCCTCTTTTATATAAGTCCATGTGATATAACTTATAATATTTTACTTGGATGATCTTGGATTCATGCTAAGTATTGCCCTCCACGTTGCATCAATGCCTAAAATATGAATACCAAGGAAGGATAATTTATATCCTATTGGCCCAAAACCTTTCACTTATTGTCAAACCATAGAAGTAAAACAATAAGGACTGAACCATTGTCTATCACTTCAATCAATTCTACCTTCTTCTTCTTACCAACCTAATACAAATAATAAGATGTATGAATAACCCTTATTATCTTACATGATGATCATCAATATCAAACAAAATATGAAAGTAATTTGATTAACCAAAATGAGGATCCATTTGTAGATCTAGTTAGTCTCTTTATCTCCCCCTATACCTTAGGCTTACCTAATAGAAAATGATTAAAAATTAAACTAGGAAGTTGTTCCTTTATTTATGTCAGCACTACTCATGATGAGCAAATTCATGGTGGTGGCACTGTTTCAATTGAATGGTCATATGCATCATGTTACATGTCTCCTATATACCCCATACCTAAATAAATATTAGCCAACATGGGGTATCAAGGAAAAATCTTAGGTTGAATTACAAAAGGTCTTAAGGAACCAATAGATACCAAAGCTTGGTTATGATGTTGTTGGATAGGATAAATTCCCAACAAAAATAAACCTTTATTTGCATCACTATTACTAGAGGATGACGACAAAGAAAACTATATAAAGCCTTTGCATGGGTCACAATGGTGTTGAATATGAGAATGAATTATTGTTCTTCCTTAGTATAAAACCTTACAAAACCTTGAGTTTTGCTAGTTTCAATTTTTTAACTATCATCCACCCTAAGCTAATACCAAACATCAATGAATCTAAGAAAGATGAAAAATTCTATAGTTCATATGACTGAGATGATACTTGCTTTGGAGGATCTCTTACTTGAATATTTAATATTGCTTCTTTGTTCACTCTACTTCTTGTAACTTCTTTGTGTGAGCACTACTCTCAATTGTTGAATTTGTCAAGTGCTTATTTCCCTTGTGTGGATGTTGCTTAAGCACTTCATCTTTCTACTAGATGTCCTTTTGTGTGAGCATTGTTGAAGTGCTTCTTTCCTCTAGTGTATGTTTGAGTGATTCTCCCTTTGATGAATGTCCTTTGTGAGTATTGTTTAAGTGATTCTTCCCTTATGGATGTTCTTCCCTTTGTGAGTATTATTCAAGCGCTTATTTATTTTATTTGCTATTCTGCTATGTGAGAGATGCTTAAGCACTTCACTCCTTTTCTATATAATCTACTATGTGAGTTTTTCTTGAGTTCTTCACTCCTTTGCTATCTATTCTACTATGTGAGCATTGTTTGAGTGCTTCACTTATATACTATCTATTTTGTTATGTGAGCACTTCACTTATATGCTATCTATTCTATTGTTAAAGTGCTATTTTATTGCTTCTCCTTAGTGCTTGAGATTCTCTGCTAAAGTGCTTCTTGAGAAATGCTCACCATAGTATAATCTCCTTTTCTTAAATGCTTTGAGAACTCCTTAAATGTTTCTTGCAGTACATTGAGATTATTTTTCTTAAGTACCTTTAGCACTTCTCAAACACTACTCTCAATAGACTATATATTAATTAACCTCGACTGCTTCTTGTTCTTTGGCTTAACCACTTATATTTCTTATGCTTGAACATTCCCTAACTGGATACTCATTTTTGTTATGCTTGGGCATTCCCTAACTCAACCACTTATCTTTATTAAACTTTACTAGGTTCAGGTATTGCTTCTTTGAGGTACTTCTATACTTGGTCTCTTTAAATTTTAGACACTTTTTCTCTAAGTTAGAACTTTATCAGGCTTGAGCAATTTTTCTCTACTCATGGAATACTATCAAGATTGAATTATTCTTCTATGCTTGGGCACTACAAGGACTCTTTCTTATTTTTACTTTACTTTGATATTTATTACAATTTGAATGTTATTCTTGCTTTGTGCTATTAGCTGTAAAATAATCTTCAATATTAATAGAAACTAACTAATTTGTTCTTTCTACCACACTCTCAATTCTATTCGAGTTATCTTAAAATATTTTGATCTTTGGAAGCTTCTATAGCTTCTCAATCCTATGGAAGCTATGATGCTTCTCTATTATCTAGAAGTTTTAATACTCCTCAATTATCTAAGAGCTTTGATGCTCCTCAATCCTATAATATCTTAGGTCACACCTAAGAACAATGTGATTCTCCTCTTTTCTAGAGAATACAAAATAAATTATCAAGATGACTATGAATATCCCCAAATGTCCAACTATATTCTAAGTTGGCTCTCTTAATCTATTCAAGTTGAGTCCTAGTCTTCACTGGTTTTACTTCAACCAAGTGGAAAGAACCTAGCATCCAAATCAGGGTAACTTTTTCTTATTCCCTCAATCTTTTCTCAATTAGATATTTATAAAATAGAGTACAAGTATTAACTACTTTGAAGGTGGACAAACTCTAATATAATTCTATAAATAATGAATAAAGCTAAGTGATGGCTTTAATACCAATGTTAACATTTAAGACTTATTATCTCAAAATATCATAGGTCCCAATATAAATAAGCCATAATATTAAAGGTTAAAATATCAATAATAAAGAGTAGAATTATATATATGAGCAATCAAATATATATCTAGGCCAATATAATAATGAAATAACATTCACTTATAATATCAAATATGAAGAACACAAGCTTATACTGAGAGGGGGGTGAACAATATAAGACCACTTTTTACTTTTCTTTCCCAATCAATATTATGCAATGTAAAGATAGCAATATCAACAATAGTAATCAAAGCAATGCACAAATCACCACACACAATAGAGACACCACAATTTACGTGGTTCACCCAATGTGGGCTACTCCACGGAGAAAATATTTCACTAAAATTTTCTCAATCAATCTCTTGGGAATCCTTTCCCTATTACAATGTTTATGGACCTCTGTCCAAAGGAGACACCAATCCCCTAAATCAAGTTCGTGGATCTCTATCCATAGGAGAACTCCTTCTCCTCTGCTCTGGTTGGTGATCCTCTAGAAGACTACTACCTCCACTACACTGGCTTGTGGATCTCTCTCCACTGAAGACTCTTGTCCCCACTCAAAAGACCTATCCTCACTACCCTGGCTGATGGATCTCTATCCACTGGAGACTACTATCCTCTCTTCTCTATCACCTCCAAAGCTCTATCTCAAATCTGCACTAAACATAGTCCTTCGATCTAGCACAAATCTGCTCAATCTCTATCTTTGGTCTGGCACAAACTTATTCTCAAATATGTACCAAATTTGTTCTCAAATCTGCACTAAACATAGTCCTTCGGTCTAGCACAAATCTATCCTTGATCTCTATCCTCAAGCCTTAACTCAAGGCTTGTCTCAACTCTGTTGGATCTGCCCTAAACCTTAACTCAAGGTTTGAACAAATCAATCAACTCTGCTCTCAAGTCTTCTCAAAGACTTGTCTCAAATCTACCTTGTAAGCTTCCACAAAAGCTCACACTAATATATCCATAAGTCCTCTCTAGAACTTGCTCAAATATGCTCTACAAGTCCTCTCTAGAACTTGCTCAAATCTCTACAAGTCCTCTCTAGAACTTGCTCAATACTGCTCACAAGTCCTCTCTAGAACTTGCTCCAATCTGCTCTAAAGTCCTCCTAGAACTTCTCCAAATATCCAAATCTATATTGTAAGCTTTCACAAAAGCTCACACAAAATCAGTCCATAAGTCTCCTCAAAGACTTACCTCAAATCTGCTCAACAAGTCCACATAGAACTTGTCCAATCTCATAGAAACATAAAGAGAATTGTTAGAGACTCAATATGTTCTACACTTATCACAATGCTCAATTACTTTCAATCACTCTCTTAGAAACATAAGGAGAATTGTTAGAGACTCAATATGCTTCAAATTCAACTCAATGCTCAATCACTTTCTCAACTCAATTCAGAATATAGAATAGTTTGTTTTATGGAACTTGAACAATCACTTCACACTCCCACTTGACTAGGCTCAATCAACTCTACTCAACCAATCACTCAATGAAATAATCCTCTCTCTCAAACCCTAGTCCAAGCTTATAAACACCAACTCAAAATATTTCCAACAATGCTCAACAACAAATCTCACATAACAATGATACTCATGATCTTTGCAAACCCTAGTTCAAGTTCTTCACTCAATAACTCACTTCAACAACAATGCTTATAAAACAACTCTCACATAACAATGATACTCATGCCCTAGTTCAAGTTCTTCACACAACAAATGGCTTCAACAACAATGCTTATAAAACAAGGTTTTAATAACAACTCTTTATTCCAGAAAACCTTGAAGCATTAACTCAACACACTCAATAGGAAAACCCTAATCAAGTCCTTTTCACTCCAAACTTATTTTCTAGAAAACCAATCAATCAACTCAACTATGGAAGAATGTGCTCATACCTTTTTCTTGATGATGAAAGGATCTCATAAATCTGCCACAACCACAAACACTTCTATGCCAATCTCAAAGAGGTTAGAGGATAAATATTTCTCACAATGTAATGCAAAAACTCAATTACACCTTATCACTCCAACTATAAAAACAACCATCATCATACATAAAATATTTTTCCAATTAACACCTTATAATCTCCCAACTAAAATAAATTTATCATCCACCAAAAATTAACTCAAAACCTCTTTAATTAAATTTAATGGCAAGAAAGACTTTGACAAAAATTAAATTAACTTTCCTTATAACTCCAACAACATGAACCAAGCAAACAACCTTTCACATACCCTTATAACTCCAAATAATACTTTAGGAAAAACTTTAGGCAAATAAAATTTCTTTTAATCAAAAATACCTTTGCCACTTATGGGATTCGAACTCCCAATCACTACCTCCTCGTGCGCCCTAGCCATGAGCTTGCCCACCACGTGCGCTAGACGCACGTTTGAAACCTTAAGAGCACTTCGTGCTCTTTCTCCTAAGTCTGGCACTCAAAATGAGTGCATGCCAAAAACCTTTCCCCTTGGTGCTCAAGACAAACACTCCAACTCCACGTGAATCGATCGTGGACTCTTCCACTCCCAATGCTCTCACAAAATGCATGCTGCCAATGGACCACTCTATCCAATGTGGTTCAGACCTTACGCTCTCCCTTTTCATCTTCTTCCTGGCACTAAAAGACAAACGAACTCTTTGTCTTCTTCCTCAACGATCAACGATTGCACGAATTACTTTTAGCTCGGTCGCATGAAAATTAAATCGAAGAGGGGTAAGTTTGAATGCCCCTTTGGCATATTATTTATACATGAATTCACCATATGGCTTAGACATCGGTGCTCCATAATATTCGATGACGTCGACGCTTCTTACAACCTTTATAATTTATAAATTATTTAAATTCTAAAAGAATTTAAATTTTATAAATTATATTTATAAACCTTTGACTTTAATAAAAATTAAAGCCTCCTTTAGGTAAAATTTAAACCTTCATTTGTTCTTCACTGATTTGATGAAAATTATTCTGCCACCATGGTTTTTAATAAAAACCTTAATTCTGCCATTATGATGTTTAATGAAGCCTTTATATCCTCATAATGGTTTTAATAAAAACCTTTTAATTTGCCACCATGGTTTTAACAAAAACCCTTATAAAACAATATTTTGACAACTTTTCTTCAACTCTTTGCATTTCTCCTGGCTTCAATGATGGTGTACTCCATGGTGTTAATGACATCTTCATGTGTTCACTTGACATCAATGACAACTTCTCACCTTGACATCAATGACAACTAAATGAGCTCAAAATGTCCAACAATCTCCCCCTTTGTCATTGATGGCAACCCAACTTCTTTTTACTAAAAACTTGACCTTTCCTTTGTTCTGCTCCCCCTGGGACATTGCTCCCCCTAGCTCAATACTCTTTCCTCTTTTCTCAAATACCAAATCTCTCCCCCTTACTCAAATCTCTCCCCCTTTGACATCAATGGCAAAGGGTCACCTTTGGGGCTCGGGGCTAAGAATGAGCCTCTTAGCTTAGCCCCTCCCCCACCTCCTTTTGAGGTGGTTAATTCTAGGGTGGGAGTATTTCTACTCCCAGAAAGCATTGTTCTTTACCTTTATCCTCTCTTATTTTTATCTGATCCTTCTGATTCCTCTGACTATTTCTTTCCATATCCATGTTCCTATCCATGTCTACATTCTTGTCCATGTTCCTATTCCTATTCCTATTCCTGTTCATATCCATGTTCCTATTCATATCCATGTTCCTATTTCTGTTCCTGCTTGATTCTGGAATGTCTGCTCTACACCACTTTGTTGTGTGACCATCATTATTGCACTTATAACACTTAATGTTATTATTCCTTGGAGGTGCAAATGTCTTAGGATTTCTCCTAGTGAAGCCATACCTTCTTCTGTCATGAACCCTGCAATTCATTGCCTTGTGACCAAACTGATTACATGAGTAGCAATACCCATGGAAAAGTTGTCTGTTCCCATATTCCTGTCTTTCATGTGTTCTGCACTGTGAAGCCATGTGCCCAAACCTGT
This sequence comes from Wollemia nobilis, assembly GCA_028583015.1. Lineage (NCBI taxonomy): Eukaryota > Viridiplantae > Streptophyta > Pinopsida > Araucariales > Araucariaceae > Wollemia > Wollemia nobilis. The sequence goes on along the minus strand of JAQPPZ010008957.1, from coordinate 100,368 downwards.
GACATGAAAAACATCTTCCATTGAAGTTTCCTTGTCTTGACCTCATTGGTCTCTTAGTCTCTCTTGACCTATTCTGATTGTTGTTCCATCTGTATCTTCTTTGTGCATTGTTCCTGTTCTTGTTGAACTCTCTATTGTCCAACTCATCCTCAGATGTCTCACTTTCTTTTACATTGTCTTCTTCTGAAGTATCTTCATCTGAAGTTTCTTCTCCTCCAAAACTTGAGGTTGACTCTCCTTCCCATTTCTTTTGATCTTGTCCAAATCCAAGACCTATTTTGCTTGATGTAGGCTTTTGTATCTTGATGAACTTATCCAAGTTCTTTGAGCTATTTTTGAACCCTTTTAGCTTGACTTTGGAGTCTTCCAAATCTTCTCTTAGAAGTGCCACTTCTTGTGCTAACTTTTCACATTCTAAGATCTTTGCTTCTAACTTATCCTTGAACCTTTTTGTCTTAGCCTTTGATTTTTCTAAATCCTCTATAAGCAATCTTCTCTCTTCATCACATTCTTGAAATTGAATTTCAAGTTTAGAGTTTTGCTTTCTTACCTTCTTTACTATTTCAAGAGCATAAATAAGTTCTCCCTTGAGATCATATCCATATTTCTCTGAATATTCCTCTATTTGTTTACCTTTGTCCACATCTTTATTTTCTATTGGCTTGTCTTCTATAGGATCATCTTTTCCTTCTTCTAGTGCCATTAGAATATTCTCTTCTGGTCCTTCAAGTGTATCTTCATATTCATCATCACTGAAACTATAACCATTCCTTGTACAACTATCTTCAAGATGTCCAAAGTTACCACATCTAAAACACTTGAGAATTACTGGAGTCCTTTTCTTAACTTGTTCTTTTTCTTCAATCATAAATAGGACTTCATCTCTATCATTATCTGAAAAACTAGCATCACTATCACTTGAGTACTTACTTGCCTTATCCGCATAGTAGCTCCTCTTTTGCCTTTGGAAGAACTTCTTTCCTTGTCTGCTTTGTCTATCCTTGCTTTTCTTTTGGTGCCTATACCTTTCTGATTCCCTGTTCCTGTGATCCTATTTTTCTTCACCATTGTTATTCTTAGCTTCTTGACAATCTGTTGCAAAATGTCCATACTTTCCACAATTGAAACATTTAATAGATTTTAGATCTCTAGATCTTCTATAATCCTTATCTCTTCTACCATAATTAGCTTCTTCATCACTGGATGACTCATTGCTTGATTCTGACTTCTTACCCTTTGTCTTTTTGATTGCTTTGAATGTTGCTTCTTTCTAGGGAATAGGATCTTTTGTTCTTATCTCATGTGTTGTAAGAATACCAAGCAACATATCTCTTGTCAAAGTATCACCATCCATTGACACTTCTATAGCAGAAACCTTTTCACTGAATCTTTTTGGAAGAGTTCTTAAGACTTTATCACAAACATCTGATTCATCAATCTTCATTCCAAGTCCTTGCATAGCATTAACAACCTCATCAATTCGAAGTAGATAAGTACTAATGTTTTCCTCATCCTTCATTCTTAATTCTTCAAATTGTCCTTTGAGATTTTACATCTTTGCTTTCTTGACACATTTATCTCCTTCATATATATTTTGCAATTTATCCCACATTTCTTTTGCAGTTTGACAATGCATAACTTTCATAGACTCTGTTCTATGCAAACCTCTCAAAAGTGCATTCATTGCTTTTGAATTGTAATGTTGTAGGAGCTTACCTTCCTTATCTGTAGGAGGATTAATCAAGGGATCATATCCAAATTCAACTGCTTCCCAAATTTCATTGCCAAGTGCCATCAGGTAGATCTTCATTCTCATACTCCAATATATATAGTCACTTCCATCAAATACTGGTGCTGAATTATCTGAGGACACATTCTTAGAATCCATTGTGTTCTTGTTAGATTTTCCTTCAAGCTATTAAACTCTTCTGAAGGAACCCACTCTGATACCAATTGAAGAACACAAGCTTATATTGAGAGGGGGTGAACAATATAAGACCACTTTTTACTTTTCTTTCCCAATCAATATTATGCAATGTAAAGATAGCAATATCAACAATAGTAATCAAATCAATGCATAAATCACCACACACAATAGAGACACCATAATTTACATGGTTCACCCAATGTGGGCTACTCCATAGAGAAAATATTTCACTAAAATTTTCTCAATCAATCTCTTGGGAATCCTTTCCCTATTACAATGTTTATGGACCTCTGTCCAAAGGAGACACCAATCCCCTAAATCAAGTTTATGGATCTCTATCCATAGGAGAACTCCTTCTCCTCTGCTCTAGTTGGTGATCCTCTAGAAGACTACTGCCTCCACTACACTGGCTTGTGGATCTCTCTCCACTGAAGACTCTTGTCCCCACTCAGAAGACCTATCCTCACTACCCTGGCTGATGGATCTCTATCCACTAGAGACTACTATCCTCTCTACTCTATCACCTCCAAAGCTCTATCTCAAATCTACACTAAACATAGTCCTTCGGTCTAGTACAAATCTGCTCAATATCTATCTCTGGTCTAGCATAAATCTATTCTCAAATCTACACCAAATCTGCTCTCAAATATGCACTAAACATAGTCCTTCGATCTAGCACAAATATATCCTTGATCTCTGTCCTCAAGCCTTAACTTAAGGCTTGTCTCAACTCTACTGGATCTGCCCTAAACCTTAACTCAAGGTTTGAACAAATCAATCAACTCTGCTCTCAAGTCTTCTCAAATACTTATCTCAAATATACCTTGTAAGCTTCCATAAAAGCTCACACTAATCTATCCACAAGTCCTCTCTAGAACTTGCTCAAATCTGCTCTACAAGTCCTCTCTAGAACTTGCTCAATTCTCTACAAGTCCTCTCTAGAACTTGCTCAAATATGCTCTACAAGTCCTCTCTAGAACTTGCTCAATCTGCTCATAAGTCCTCTCTAGAACTTCTCAATATCTCAAAAGTCCTCTCTAGAAACTTATCCAAATGTATTGTAAGCTTTCACAAAATCTCACACAAAATCTGTCCACAAGTCTTCTCAAAGACTTACCTCAAATCAGCTCAACAAGTCCACATAGAACTTGTCCAATCTCATAGACACATAAAGAGAATTGTTAGAGACTCAATATGTTCTACACTTATCACAATGCTCAATTACTTTCAATCACTCTCTTAGAAACATAAGGAGAATTGTTAGAGACTCAATATGCTTCAAATTCAACTCAATGCTCAATCACTTTCTCAACTCAATTCAGAATATAGAATAGTTTGTTTTATGGAACTTGAACAATCACTTCACACTCCCACTTGACTAGGCTCAATCAACTCTACTCAACCAATCACTCAATGAAATAATCCTCTCTCACAAACCCTAGTCCAAGCTTATAAACACCAACTCAAAATATTTCCAACAATGCTCAACAACAAATCTCACATAACAATGATACTCATGTTCTTTTCAAACCCTAGTTCAAGTTCTTTACTCAATAACTCACTTCAACAACAATGCTTATAAAACAACTCTCACATAACAATGATACTCAAACCCTAGTTCAAGTTCTTCACACAACCAATGGCTTCAACAACAATGCTTATAAAACAAGGTTTTAATAACAACTCTTTATTCTAGAAAACCTTGAAGCATTAACTCAACACACTCAATAGGAAAACCCTAATCAAGTCCTTTTCACTCCAAACTTATTTTCCAGAAAACCAATCAATCAACTCAACTATGGAAGAATGTGCTCATACCTTTTTCTTGATGATGAAAGGATCTCATAAATCTGCCACAACCACAAACACTTCTATGCCAATCTCAAAGAGGTTAGAGGATAAATATTTCTCACAATGTAATGCAAAAACTCAATTACACCTTATCACTCCAACTATAAAAACAACCATCATCATACATAAAATATTTTTCCAATAACACCTTATAATCTCCCAACTAAAATAAATTTATCATCCACCAAAAATTAACTCAAAACCTCTTTAATTAAATTTAATGGCAAGAAAGACTTAGACAAAAATTAAATTAACTTTCCTTATAACTCCAACAACATGAACCAAGCAAACAACCTTTCACATACCCTTATAACTCCAAATAATACTTTAGGAAAAACTTTAGGCAAATAAAATTTCTTTTAATCAAAAATACCTTTGCCACTTATGGGATTCAAACTCCCAATCACTGCCTCCTCGTGCGCCCTAGCCACGAGCTTGCCCACCACGTGCGCTAGACGCACGTTTGAAACCTTAAGAGCACTTCGTGCTCTTTCTCCTAAGTCTGGCGCTCAAAACGAGTGCATGCCAAAAACCTTTCCCCTTGGCGCTCAAGACAAACACGCCAACTCCACGCGAATCGATCGTGGACTCTTCCACTCCCAATGCTCTCACAAAATACGCACTACCAATGGACCACTCTATCCAATGTGGTTCAGACCTTACGCTCTCCCTTTTCGTCTTCTTCCTGGCGCTAAAAGACAAACGAACTCTTTGTCTTCTTCCTCAATGATCAACGATTGCACGAATTACTTTTAGCTCGGTCGCATGAAAATTAAATCGAAGAGGGGTAAGTTTGAATGCCCCTTTGGCATATTATTTATACACGAATTCACCATATGGCTTAGACGTCGATGCTCCATAATATTCGATGACGTCGGCGCTTCTTACAACCTTTATAATTTATAAATTATTTAAATTCTAAAAGAATTTAAATTTTATAAATTATATTTATAAACCTTTGACTTTAATAAAAATTAAAGCCTCCTTTAGGTAAAATTTAAACCTTCATTTGTTCTTCACCGATTTGATGAAAATTATTCTGCCACCATGGTTTTTAATAAAAACCTTAATTCTGCCATTATGATGTTTAATGAAGCCTTTATATCCTCATAATGGTTTTAATAAAAACCTTTTAATTTGCCACCATGGTTTTAACAAAAACCCTTATAAAACAATATTTTGACAACTTTTCTTCAACTCTTTGCATTTCTCCTGGCTTCAATGATGGTGTACTCCATGGTGTTAATGACAGCTTCATGTGTTCACTTGACATCAATGACAACTTCTCACCTTGACATCAATGACAACTAAATGAGCTCAAAATGTCCAACAAATTATGAATGTAATATGGCAAAAATCATTCATGTACATGTACAAACAATACTTGCAATAATAGATTGCTCAAAATTTGTATACAAGATTTATTATCAATGCTTGCTATGTGGTGATCGTTACAAATTGTTTTTCTCTTTTTCTCATGATATATTGTATGGAGCTTTATCTCCATAATATAGATATGGTAATGTGACTCTTCACATACTTGACTATTGCTCTCTATATGATAACTTCCATGACCTTTGGCTTATCATCTTGCCACTTGTATACTAGACTCTTCACTCTCTTATTACATGCATACTTGAATCTATGACACTTGCACACTTCTACATCTTACTCTTCTACATGCACTCCTAATACAAGATACTTGTGCACATCCTCACATTACATATTTGCACACTTACATACATGACACTTTTGCACATTCTCTTAATATACACTTGCATTCTCACTTACATGGTACTTGTGCATATCCTACACATTATACTCTTACATGACACTTGTGCATTTTTTACATATTGACACTTACATAAAAGGAGAAATATAAACCACTTTCCTAAACTACATACTCAACCCTAATATATTACATATTTACATTTGTACCATGAAGGTACCATGGGGGTACATTTGCATGTACCAAATAATATAATATTCTTCAACACATTTATCATGCCATCTTCAATGAAATTATTTTCCTAAAGAGCCATGGCTACCTATAAAACTAGTAGTTGGGATGGCCATTTCTGGAAGATCTTAAGAGTAGCAAAACTATATCAAAATATCTCTAAAATTATAGATATTTTTTATTTTGCATGGCAATATCATACCAAAATCTTACCACAATCCTATGGGGGATATATTTGCAAGCATTCAAGATCTTGTTCCTTACAAGCTCTCCCCAATAATTCTTGAAAGCTCTGTCTAAGAAATCAATTCTACAAGCTCTCAAGCAATCATCAATCATCAAGACTTTAATCTCAAGCATTCAAGTGTTATCAACAAGCAAGTTGACAAGCCTTCAACAAGATTCTAATAAGGCGAAACCAACCTTTTCTATTGGGTTACACTCTTTCCCTTTGTTTTACTTTTTGGATCTTCCTTGTCCTTGTAGTTTTTTATTGTTAGATAGGGCCTCTATACTCCCAAGTTAGAGCCCTTCATCATAGACATCTTAAGCTTATCATTTATTGCATTCAATCTTGTTGTTATGCTCTTAGAAGCAAAAACTTCATTAGATTGTAGTCAATGGTGCTATCACTCTCTAGTTTTACATATAGTGAAAGTATCATCATTGAGTGAAACCATTTTTAATGCTATCGTGGTCAAGTGGTGCTTTTACCACCTAGCATTTATTTCTTGTATTTTGTTATTTTATCATTTTTTTTTATCTAAATAGGGTCTTGATTGTTTCTGAAAGAATTCCAAATATCCTTTATCAACTCAAATAGTCCCCTCTACCATTGACCATATATATATCTATCTATATATATATATATATATATATATATATATATATATATATATATATATATATATATATATATTTGTCAATTTTATAGGTTAACCAAAAGCATCATCAATAGGGGATAGTGTTAGTGATGCTTTTGTGAGCAGATAATGCTTTTGCCATAGTGATAGAAATAGGGTTTTCTACCCCATAACTCATTCATTGAAGCATTTAGTTTATGTTTTTTGTTTGTGTAAACTAGGTTCTATTTTCTATTTATTGATAAAATAGACAAAAATGAAAGAAATAACGAGTTAGTATTAATCATATAGGGGACCAGATTAATCTTTAAGCTTTGGAATTAAATTTAAATCACATATAGTTGCTTTTAGGTTTTGTTTGCTACATCTTCTTGCATCCTTCCCTCTTAAAAAAATCATCATTTCCTTCATCATAAAAATCAAAAGAGCATTTTAGTTATAGGCCTTGATTGTTACATTTTGTATGTGCATTTGAACTAGGTTGAGATTAGCCTTAGACTAAAAATTTTCTTAGGAGAAACATAGGTGTTATTCAATCAACCAAAAAAATTATACTTTAAGCTTTCAATGTCCCCTAGTATCAAAGTGAGGAGTGGGAAGAGAGTGGAGAATGTTGCAAGGAGATCCTTCATGATGCCCCTTCCATATTTTCTCCCTTCTCATAGATATCAATGAATTTAATACTAGAATATTATCTTCGAGAAAAACACAAATAATAGCTTGGATAAAAATCATGTTAAATATAGTCTAATTAATTTAATAGTAAATATAGTATTTTTCAATAAATTTAACCCCATAAAAACCATACACAACCAATTTTTAGAACATACATTAAATACAAGTTTCCTAAAAAAGGAGTTATGAAGAAGGATTCCTTAAAAGTATTATAATAATATAGAAGCAATCAAATATTACACACAAGTTCTTAAAAAAAAGAGCACTAGAAAAGTCGGAAGTTCAATAAAAATAGGATGCTAATGCTCTAAAGGGGAAGTCTATGTACAAGATTAGAAATGTACTAGCATTGTTCTATAGGAATAAGTTACGCCATTAAGAATGAATAATTATTTGTAATTTTTATTTGAAATCATCATAAACATTTGTATTGTGAATGTAAAATGTGATGTATAAACAAAAAATGATAATATTTTTTTGGTTTTGTTTTGGGATTATCATGAATATTTCTACTGTGATGTAATATGAAATATATAAACAAAGCATGAAAAATGATTAGATTATTATTTAAGATTTATAGTAATGGTTCTTTATAAAAGTTGTATCACATAGACCACTTTGGATATTAAGGATGTTAAAAAAGTTATATTCTATTCTAATATATAATAAAATATGATGTGGTAGGCATCACATATGGTTGAATTGCAATAATTTGAGAAATTGGTATGATTTTCTGAGTTGTATGGATGCTTGATGTTGTTAACATGATGACAAGGCATTTGCAAGATAAAGTGATAAAAATGTGTACCATTGGTTAAGGAAGCATGATTGTTTTTTACTACAGGTGCAATGTGGGTTGGAATTTGATGTCTTCCTTCAATTGGTTTCATTCTAGGTTTTGACAAGCATTTCATTAAGGTAAACTCATCAAATTATCATTGTATTTTTATGAATATTTAAAAACCAACTAATAATAACTATTATACTTGAAAAATGACAAAAGAGATATACATCAACAACCTTACAAATGTCATATCTCTTTAAATTTATTTTGAGATTCATCATTAACTATTAACTTGGCAATGAATATTTCATATTTCTTTAAAATTATTTGGATAATTGTTATTAATTTTAACAATGCAAATTCATACATGTTCTTTATCTCTTGAATCTTGAATCTTGGAAAAAGACTAAATACAAAAACTAATTGTTTCAAACAAAATTCCAAGACCACTTATAGAATCCATCCACTCTCATCAATTATCAATCATTTATTATAATTTCTAACACGGAGACACCAATCACCCTCCAAAAAATAATTGTTACAAAAACCTTTTAAAAAAGAAACCTCAAAATTATTACTGCCAACAACAAACGAATAATTTTTTAATATTCAATTATGAAAAAAACACTTCATCAAAGTGCCTAAATTTCACAAAATGTTCAAAAAAACGTAAAATTTCTAACATGCAAACCAAAAAATCTATTAAATATTTTTTGAAACTTTAATTGCATTATTTATATGCCTCCATGCCAAAATTCCTAAATGATTTTGAGGCTAAATATCCTTATTCTTCATAGGCAAATACTTGCCATGAAAAACTTCAAGTAATCCAACAAACACAATTTATCAATGTTTTCTTTATGTTAACATTTGCACATAAAGTAAATCATATTTTGTGTCAAAGCCTCCATCAAGATAACTATACTCTCCAACACCACAAACATTGTTTTATGCATGACCTCACTGTTCCATATGTAACACGTATTGTTGTGACCATTCCATACCAATCCCCATAACCACAACATAACTAATAAAACCTTTAATTATCATCAACCATATTAAAAGTACCAACACAATGATATTTTCATTTAATTAGGGAGTGACTTTGTCGTTAATGCCTTTAACCCTTAATACTTTTCCTCCAAAACCAATACCACAAATTCATCTATAATATCAATTTCATGTATGCCAGGATCGGGACAACATTGCGAAAATAAAAAATAAAAAAAATCATGTTAATATTCAATAACTCCAAATATGGCCCATTGAAGGGATATCCACTATCCATCAAAAGATAACATAAACATATAAGGTTCTAAGTTCACATAAAATTTTATCCTTATCTACATCTTCACATGTGAACTTTAAAGAATGTTAGGATTACCATGTAATATATAAAACCATAACTTAACAATATAACCACCTATTTCATACTAAATTGATTAGAATGACCCGTGTTCCATATATAATAACATGGAAGTGAATATGAATTATTTTAAAAATAATTTCACAATTTAATTAAAGATTACGTGCTAAGTGGTGTGCGCGGACCAAACTCTTACGATCTTCTTTTATTGAGACCAATCTAAATACCCTTTGGGCTTTATACTACCAAATACAACCTCTCTCAAACGTAAACTTTCTATCTAATCCCTTTTACTTTAATAAAAACGAATTCGATTAAGGAGGAAAATGATGTGTACCAATACAGGTGGTCTATTCGTTTGACGGTCATACATAAATGCATTAATAACATTAATTAAAAGTAAGTGTCAAGTTAACTGTCATGTACAGTGGGTCCCATTTGAAATCTGTATCAACCAAAAACGCTAACGACGAAAATTTGTTCAGTCACCACGACGGACATTTCTATGACTTTCCCAAGGATTTAACACAATGGGAATCGAATTATACGTTCAAACTGTGTATCGCTACGACGGGTGACCAAAAATCCCAACCCCGAAGTTTCGGAAGTATACGTTTTCGTCATGGATAGTTCTCCTGGGGCATTTTCCCATTGCCCATAAAATAATAGAAAACAGAAAAAAGGCAAAAAAAAATAGGAATTTGAATTTTCAACCTTTTAAAGTGTTGAAGCCTTGACTTTGACCGTGAAATTCCACCGGAGTGTAACGATCTAAATTTTCGGGGGCCCAAACCATGTTTACTCGGCGGTCCGTTTTTTACTTGGCACACGGACATGACACGCTAACAACACGTTGACACAAGTAAACTTTGTTGTAATACGGAGAGCCCTACTTAACGCTTTAGTTAGTAGTGGCTACCGAAACTTAAGTTGGATTTGATAAGAGAGAAAGAATGGGTAATGACATTAAATAAAATTAGTAGCGCTCGTTATTGGATTCTGGAGAGGACTAATTTTACAGGTACGAGTTGGCACTGTAGCCGAGAGACTTGATGGAACAACGTGTGCGTCATGTGTGAACTCAACGGTGTAATTTGACTTTGTATCAAACCAAAACTGGGATTGACTACAGTTATTCCAATGCTGGTGTGGTTGGATTTAATCGCCTTTATTTAAAGGAAAATTGAATACGTGGTCGGCGTTTTCCAACGCTGGCTTCCAGTTTATTTGGATTGGAACCTATTTTATTTTAAGTTGGCATCTATAATTTTTAGCCTTATAAATGGTTATTACGTGCAGGGTTAATTGATAGTTCAAATATTCGCCACCGTGCGGAGAAGAACGGTGGGGAATATTGACTAGTCGTTTGAATCGGGCCTAATCTTGATTTTAAATCTTTGAAATCCTTTCACTTAAAATAAAAAATTACCAAAATAAATTTAAACTTGTAACCAAAAAAAAAACTTTCTAGGAATGCTTTTAAATAAACCCTTTTAACTTTCCAAAGGTTGTTAAAGGGCGTTTTCTAAGCTAAAGGGTGTTTAGAAAGTTAATTTTAATTTTTTTCTTGAATTTTAAAAAAGTGGGATGGTAACGTTGTATTCGAGGGTTAGTGGATTGGTAAGTGTTTGTCTGGTCATATACTTATCAAGAAGACATCTAGGTTCAAACTTTGGGGGCAGCTTGTTTGCAAAGGTAGTAGTCTGATCTGAATCCTTTGAGTGTGCACAGGGCAGCTTGTTTGTAAAGGTAGTAGTCTGATCTGAATCCTCTAAGTGTGCACCAGATTAACGATGACGATACGAATTTCGAGCGATCATTGATCCCCTTCACACTGGGTCAACAATAAACAATAACGAAATGGAATAGGTTTAGTGGAAGCAACCCCTGTGGTTTAAACCCTATGCTTGTCAGTTACTAAAAATAGTGGGGTTGTGACTAACTCTTCTATGTAACCGAATAAAAAAAAACGTTGAAGTTTTAGTTTTTTTATAGGAGAGTTGGTTACAACCACATTATTTTTAGTATTTGGTAAGTGCAGGGTTCAAAACCATAGGGGTTGCATCCATCAAATCTATTCTACCTCGTCGTTTTATAGTTTTATAGCCTAATGTGAAATGGACCATGTATGCTTGGGATTCATATCATCGTTGTCTAACGCGTACTTAGAGGATTTGGAACATACTACTACTAATGTGTTACATTTATATACTTATATCTCCATATGTTGGGATTTTTTTATATATTATAAATATGATAATAAAAAAATTTACCTTTGTAGTGTAAGTGGAGAAGGTAAGCTTGGCCCTGTTGAATAGGAATAGGATATCCTCTGGTTCAAACCTTTGTGATGCTAAGGGGACATAAAAAAATCTTGTGGCTTCCCTCTAGATAGTGGTACACCTGGATGGACTAACATTATCGACCATCTAAGAGCAACTATCAAGGTTTCTTTTTAACTTAAAAATATTTTGTCCATCTTTGTAGCGCAAATGGAGAAGGCAAGCCTAATCATATTGAACAAGAGGTCCACAGTTTGAATCTCTACCATAAGGGGGACAAAAAAAATATCTTGTGGCTTCCCTTTAGATAGTGGGTATGCCTAGATGGGACGATATTGTCGACCACCTAAGAGCGGATCTTAAGGTTTCTTTCTAACCTAAAATTTTTTAGTCTACCTTTGTATCGCAAGTGGAGAAGGCGAGCCTGTCTCTGTTTAACGAGAGGTCCATGGTTCGAACCTCTGCAATGCAAATGAGGACACAAAAAATCTCTTTTGACTTCCCTTTAGATAGTGGTATACTCAGATGGTATGACATTGTTAGCCACCTAAGAGCCGTTCTCAAGGTTTCTTTCTAATCTAAAAGTTTTGCTCCTAAGGGCTAGGCGAATCAGTAATTGTTTATCTAGCCAAGTACTTACCAAGAAGAGACCTAGGTTCAAACCTTGAGGGCATGCTTGTTGCAAAGGTAGTAATTTGATCTGAATCCTTTGAGTGCATGTCGAACCAACGACGATGGTATGAATCTCGTGTGACCGATAGTCCCTCTCATGTCGGGCCAATAATAATGAGGTGGTATAGGCTTGTTGGGACTAACCCCTATGGTTTGAACCTTGCACTTGATAGTTACTAAAAATAGTGTTTGATAGTTACTAAAAATAGTGTTGATGTAACCAACTCTCCTATGTATCCAAAAATAATATGAGAATAAACATAAAAAAAAGAAGAAAGTGTTTTATTACTTTATAATAGTTCACAATAGATGTATAATAAGTTGAGTAAAAATTATAGGTAAAACAAGTTTTTTTAACAAAGGATACTAATTGTAATTAAAAAAAAAACTAATATTATTTCTTTTTTATAATTTATATTTTTAAAATAAAATTTAGATAATTTAAATTTAATTATACTGGTTTGATTAAGTTTGTAAAACCTAAGAACCACAAATCGTCAAGTGACTTTGAATAAAAACAATATGAAAAACTTTTTAAAGATACAACTTTGTACTTCTTTTACAACATTACATGACCAAAAGATATGTTTGATTGACTAAGGCTTTTTACACAAGGCATACTTTATACAAGTTAGTCCTATAGTCCTATAGATGTTATTTTCATGCAATAGGATAGCTTCAGGTGTAAAGCTCTCCAAGTCAAAATTTGGATAGAAGCCTTTGTATTGGATTTCAAATTTAGCACTAAGATTATTTCATAAGGATTCATCATAATTACAATCACATTTGTTGTTGAGATGCAAGGCATTATGAATATGAGAGGTAAGAGTAGAATAGAAACTATGATTAAGAAGAACAGAAGGGTATTTTTGTTTGGCCAAATTCAATCCTTATAGAAGTTGTAGGCTAGTGTTAATGAAAAATTTATTAGTAACTCATCTTCCACCAAGGCATGAATGTGGTTTACAGTTGACTAGAAGGAAGAATTTAACCCAAATTATTATTTTAATTCATTTCAATATTTTCATCATTGAAAATAGATGTCCCACAGATCTATCATACATATTAGGCCCTTAAAGAGTGCTTTGGCCTTAAAATTAAAAGTAAGAGCCAAAGGTTTTCCATCAAATTTCACCAATATGTTCTACTAGATTGAGGATGTTGAGAATCTAAGGCCATGATGGAGGGAGGAAGACTTCTAAGACAATAACATTCCAACATATTGCCAAGCACTCTAAATAATGAGAATGAGGGCCTTTAATATTAAAGGAGGTATTGATTATATTATTTTGAATGGGGATGAAAGACAATGCACTACTATGAGAAAGCACATTACTATAGACACCCAAATTTGACATGCCTAGCTAGCTACATCTTCAAGCAAAGCACCAAACAACATATCATCAATCAAATGCCTTAACTAGGATAAATCAAACATCAAATTTGACCTCTTTGTAGAAGCGTCACCTTTTGCAAAAATGTTACCTAGCACTTCTTCTCAATCCTAGTGCTTTTACAAAACATGTTTTTTCCAACAAGTTAACTATTCAACAAGACTATTGAACATAAGCGTTGATTGAGTGCAAATGTGCTAGTTAAAACTTCTACAAAATCTAGTGCTTTTATTAGCATGAGTGGAATCTCTACAACATAAGCCATAAGAATACAAATTCCTTCCTTCCACTCCTTGGCTTGACTACGCATGCTCCATCCTCTCCTTAGGCCTGTGAAATTTGAATTTTATCCTTGCCCTAATAGCATCTTTGACTTCATCTTCCCTCCAAGGATGTACCCTTCCAAAATCTTTAAATAGATTTATTGGGATGGACATCACAATAAGGAACATTTTTAGCTATCAAAACTTTGCCAAAATTTTCTTTCTCGCTCTTTCTCTCATTCTCATTCTCTCCATTCTAGCATTTAGAGCATTAAGACCAAGCATTTGGGATAAGTGAAGCAAGGCAAGAGGCATTGTGGAAAGGAGACCTTATTTGCTACAAGTAGGAGGTTCTACTAGGCTATAACATTCCCATATCCTTCTCTTTCATCTTATTTTGTTATTTATTTCATGCATTTTCCTCTTACCAACCTTGCTAACACTTGTGCATTTTACAATTGCTAATCTTTATTTATTATCTTTTTCCTTACTTTGCTTCATTCTTTGCATTTCTACCATTTATTTGCAGCTCTATAGTATATTTTTTGTGTTTATCTTGCTTTCATTTGCAGCAATACATAATCATTTCATGCTTATAATAATTTTTATTGTAGGCATATTTACTTTGTTATATTGCTAATCCTTGTTCTTCTTATTCATGCTTTTGAAATCACTAATTCCTATTTGGTATTGTTTTATTTCCACTTGTAGATATTTATATCTATTTTACGATCACTCTCATTTATTGTAGGTATATTAGTATTACAACCTTTGATAATCTCTTTAGTGGACTGTTGTAATCTCACATTTGCTTGTTTACAACTCATTTTTGGTCTCAAATCTTGCCAATTCATTATCTCAAGTATCCCTTTGGACATTTCACAATCATTTCACTTTATTTTGCATAGAATCATTTTTATATTGCTTTCTCTTGGTCAAATCTTAGTTCTAATCAAGTTTGCAATCCTCTCTAGCCATTTAAAAGTATTTTAGGTACTTTTTCTTGCATTTTAGACATCTCTAGATCCTTTTTGTAGGCATTTTTACCACAACCTATCATTTCTCAACCTTTTATAGCATATTTCCCTACACAAGTTTTTAGGAAATTTAACATATATGTTGGAGAATTTTGTAACTCCCCTAGTTCTTAGGCATTAGAATTTAGGGTTTCCACTCTTTATTCAACTTTTAGTTGCATCTAGGTCAAATTGGCTCCAAATGCCTTCCCAAAACTCTTTGTCCAATAGTTTTAGTTATATAAATGTTGACATTCTCAAAAATCCAGTGCTTCTACTTCTCTATCTTACACATAACAAAAGTGTTAGGTAGTGCTTCAATTCAACTGCAGTGCTTTTGTTCAATTGTAGCACTTTTGTAGGAGAATATTCTCCTTCAAAAATTTAGGTAAATTCAAAATTCATTTTGTGAATAGGAGGTATGATTAGCTGAATCAAATGGTCTACTACTTCCATATGATTAGTCAAACCCCTTAAACCTGACTACCATTTATTGTTTCCCCCAATTTTATAGGTTTGACAAAAGTGCTAGAATCTATTGCAGATCATTGAAATCAAAAGGCATACTAGTCTAGGACCTTGTTTGATGCATTATTGTATTCTTGCACTTTGTAATACTTTTATTTTCATAGATTATCTTGCTTAGGTTTAGAGAAAAAATCCTTAGGTTTTTTCCAATTAACTCATAAAATATTGCTTGCACATAAAGATATACATATAGCATATACTCGTACATGGAGGTAGGCCAACTTGTGTGGAAAATATTTTGAGTTTCTTTTGGAAAGAAATTCAGGTTATCATCTCATGTGGCAATTTGCAACTAAACCCAACATGAACACACATTTCCTTGAAAGATAAAAAAATAAATTCAAACTTAAACAAGATCATTTAAATTTATTTGTTTAGTTAGATCATATTAATCAATATTAATAATCGGTTCCTCTACTGGTGTGAAAGTATCAATATTGAGTCACATATCTAGGTGTGATTGATCCTCATATTGTTTCTTGTTCATGTACCTCAAGGTTTACCCTCATGTACGATCGTGTATATTGAGGTAAGTGAATCACTTCCAATACCAATGGGTATATAAGAAGAGTAGGTTCATTGAGTAGGTTCAAGTATATCAAGAAATCCTCCTAAGGTATATCATCCAAATGATTGATAGTTTTAGCATTTGCTACCTATCTTAATCAAGACAATAAAATTAATCTCACCTCTTTTTTCCAAAATTTTTAACTTATGGTTGAACATCGAGACAATACTCTTAGAAAAGGTCTAGCATCATCACCTTATCCTCCTTTTCCACATGCCCAAGAAGAAGAAGACAAAAATTTGTGGGTAAAACCTATCTTCAAAAAAGTGAAACATGTTGTGGAAAAGGTAACATTTGATTATATAGATTATGTTAAATAATATGTAAAAAGGAATAAAAATAGTTTCTTAGATATTCTTAGAGAAGAACTTGAAGAATTAAGTAGAGGAAAATATTTTAGGAAATAAAAATATTGAACATACTGATGAATAATCTAATATAACATCATTAAATGAAAAATAAATTAACACTTCTAGTCTTAACATGACTATGGCTCACCCTATCAATTCAAATATTCCTCCACTAATCTCTAAAGGTATATATATTTCAATACCATATTTTAGTGTTCCTTTATCTATCCTAATTTCAAACCCTATTTCTACTAATCCTTTTTTAACAAATGATCTAGGGGTCAACTATATTCCTGCACCAAATGCCCCTAATCAAGTCATGCAACCTTTAGCAACCTTACCTCAAATACCTCAATATTATTATCAATCTTGTTAGTATTATTGACACCTTCGAATCAATCAACCTTAGAGTTTTAAAACAAAAATGCTAAATTAGAACACCTTGACAAGAGAGATTCCAAATTTGAAGAAATAGAACATCAAATCATCTCTCTTTAAGGAGCATAATTAGGAGAAAAATATTCTTTTGATAAATCTTATAGTCAACATTCAGATCCCATAATCACTAATCAATCATTTCCACATAATTTTGAGACATCTAAATATCAAATGTATAATGGTAATCAAGGTCATATTAATCACTTAACGTTATTTTAAAATCACTTGTAGTGATGTAACCCATGATGAAAGTTTACTCCTTGGATTTTTTCCTAAAAGCATTAGTGGCCTAGATTTAGAATGGTACTTTCAAATACCTCATAATTTCATAACTTGTTTTAGGGAAGTCATGGAAGCATTTGTGAAACAATTTTTAGTTTACATTGAAGAGAAAATCACCATAGATGACCTATTTCAACTTAAACAAGCCAAAAACAAACACTTCACAAAATTCTTAGCAAAATGGTAAACCTTAGTAGGAAGACTTTAATATATTCCCCCACCAAAAGAACTTTTATGCATCTTTATATGTAACCTTCATGAACAATTGTCTTATCCCTTGAAAACTACTAATATCACTTCTTTTGAAGAAGTATTAGACATGGAAAAGAGTAAAAGTTTCTCTCTTGAGAAGGGGATAACTCAACTATAATAAGGAAGAAAATAAACAACCTTCATACAACAATAAAGGACAATATAAGAAAAAGCATGTTGTAGGGTATGATGTAATTGATTCTTGCCAAAAAAATAATATAAATACAACCCAAAATAAAAACTTGTATTAATAAAGTAGGGTAAACCTAAACATCAATTTACAAATACCATTCAAAATCAAACAACCATCCTAAAAATTCTTCTTGATACAAAAATGATAAATATTCCAGCCATTAAACCTTTAGACACTTAAAAAGAATTATCCAGTTGGTATAAAAAAAGAGGAACATTGTGATTATCATTTAGTCGATGGTCATAAAACTGATAGATGTAATAGTTTAAAAAATGCTATCCAAGATCTTATAGAAGCTAGAAAGATCATCTTCAATAAAAAAAATTCCTCTAATCAAAACTTGGAAATATTTCAAAATCGTTTACTAGTCCATAATCAGAGAACTACTAATTTTGTAGGAACAATTTATCTATCCAATCCATCCTATGCAATGACTCAACAATAGGTAAAAAATCAATACTTAAAGCAATCTACACAACCACCGTTAGTCCTTCCTTGGAATACCAAGGCAGGTATATCCAACAAGTCACCTTTAGTTCTTAGACCTCCTAAAAATAATAAAAATTATTTTAACCTTCAACAACAACTAGAAAGTATTCCTACCAAGATCTCCCTCTTATAATTGCTAAGAACTTTACCCATCAATGGGGACATATTACTTAAAATGTTAAATTAACAAGATCTCTCTCAATATTTTCCATCTAATGATATCATCAACATAGTAGGTTTCATTGAAATTAATTGTGTTGTCTTAGCATTTTATAAAACTAATATGCATTTATTTGCAATGTTGGGAGATGTACCCCTCTACATGATGACCCACATTGGAGATAAACTTATTAAGAGGGTCTTGGTAGACAATGGGTCAACACTCAATGTTTGTAATGTAAAATTCCTCCAACACTTTGGACTAAACAAAAAATATTTACATGAATTTGACCTCATCATTAGGGATTTCAACAATGAGAAGGATAATTCACTAGCACCATAAATTTACCCCTCAAATTAGGACCTTGAATCCTCAATAACATCTTTTATATTATCCCATTTGATATAACTTATAATATTTTTCTTGGAAAACCTTGGATTCATGCTATGAAAATAGTACCCTCCACATTGCATCAATGCTTTAAATATGAATATCAAGGAAAGACCATTAATATCCCTATTGACCCATAATCCTTTACTTATTATCAAACAATAGAAGCAAAACAATCAAGATTGAATTTGTCCATCACTTTAATCAATTCTACCTTCTTCTTATTGCCATCCTATTAAAAATAATAAGATGTATGAATAACCCCTCATCAACTTACAAGATGATCATCAACCTCAAACAAAATATCAAATTAATTTGATTAACCAAAATAAGGATCCATTTGTAGATCTAGTTAGTCTCTCTCCCCTTGTACCTTAGGCTTACCTAATAGAAAAGGAGTAAAAGTTGAAATAGGAAGTTGTTTCTTTATTTATGTCGACACTAATTATGATGAGAAAATCCATGGTTGTGACACTCTTCCAATTGAACGATCATATGCATCATTTTACACGTCTCCTATGTACCCAATCCCTAAATAAATGTTATCCAACATCTAGTATCAAGAAAAAAGTTTAGGTTGAATTGAACAAGGCATTAAGGACCCAATAGAAACCAAATTTTGGCTAGGATATTGTTGGATAGGATACAATCACAATAAAAATGAACCTTTACCTCCATCACTATTGCTAGAGGATGATAACAAAGTAAACTACACAAATCCTTTGCTTGCATTGCAATGGCGTGATGAATATGAGAATGAATTATCATTCCTCCTTATGATAGAACCTCATAAAACCTTGAGTTTTTTTATTGTTAATTTCTTAACTATCATCCACCCCAAGATAATATCAAACATCAATGAAGCTAAGGAAGACAAAAACTCCTACATTCCTTCTGATCAAGATGATACTTGTAGTGAGGATCTCTTGCTCAAGTATTCTATATTGATTCCTTGCAACTACCTGATCCTAAACCACCATATTTAGATCCTGAATAAATTGAAGACCTGGCAGTATTACCTACTCCCCCTCAATTTGAATATGAGTCACAAATATTAACCAAATAAATAATAGATAATATTGGTACTAAAGAAAATCCTCGAATTCTAAAACTATGTAAAGTCTTGATAGAAGATGAATGCATAAAATACACTATTTTCTTAAAATAATTTAGTGATATTTTTTCTTGGACCTATGAAAAAATGCTTGGGTTTGACCCATCTCTTGTTGTTCATCATATTGCTATACAACCTGATGCCAAGCTAGTTATATAAACATTAAGAAAAATACACCCAAAAGTCACCCTTCTAGTCAAATATGAACATTAAAAGCTACTAGATATGGATTTCATAAAATCAATAGATTATTCAAATTGGATCTAATAATATTTGTTCCTTTTGCCAAAAAAAAAAAAATATCCATTCAAATTTACACACACTTTAGGGACATAAAAAAAGCATGCCTCAAAGACGATTTTTGTTACCAAACATAAACATGATAGTAGAATTTAATTTTAGGATACAACCAAATAAAAAACAACTGAAGACCAATCCAATATTGCTTTCATTACTCCTTGGGGCACATTTTGTTACTAAGTTATGCCCTTTGGCTTGAAGAACATTGAAGTAATGTATCAAAGGGAAATGGCCTATATTTTCCATGAAATTATACATGATATCATAGAATATTATGTAGACGACCTCCTAGGATATTCCCTAAGGTGTGAATATCACACCCAATATCTTGTTGAGAAATGTAGCTCGAGATAGGAACTTCTTGCATAGGCTTCAGTATGAACGTGCTAGAAGTGGTTCAAGATATTTCTAATTCTATTTTGAAATTCACTTAAGTGATTTTCTATTTTTAAGT
The DNA here is from genome assembly GCA_028583015.1 of Wollemia nobilis. Taxonomy (NCBI): domain Eukaryota; kingdom Viridiplantae; phylum Streptophyta; class Pinopsida; order Araucariales; family Araucariaceae; genus Wollemia; species Wollemia nobilis. The sequence goes on along the minus strand of JAQPPZ010008957.1, from coordinate 79,797 downwards.
TTACTTAAGTGATTCTATTTTGTAATTCACTTAAGTGATTCTATTTTGAAATTCACTTAAGTGATTTTCTATTTTTGAGTTCACTTAAGTGATTCTATTTTGTAATTCACTTAAGTGATTCTATTTTGAAATTCATTTAAGTGATTTTCTATTTTTAAGTTCACTTAAGTGATTCTATTTTGTAATTCACTTAAGTGATTCTATTTTAAAATTCACTTAAGTGATTTTCTATTTTTAACCTTACATCTCAAGATGAGATGAGATCTAATATTAGGGTTAGAGAGATTAGGGTTACCTTTTTCAAGGATAAAAGGAGGTCAAGAGTGTTTTATACATAGAAAGAAGAGAAGAAGAACATGTTGTTGAAGGAAAAATGCAATCTTAGGAGGAAAAAAATAGTGAAATTGCTGGCCAAAAAGGTAGCAAGAGAGCAGGATGTCATGTTGTAGTTGTATCCTCCTTTATTTTGTAATATTTCAGGTTCAAAAATATATTTAACTTTCGATGTTCATGTTGTTTTTTTTCTAGCCATTTGTGTGACTATTGTATGTTTAGATAAATTAATTTCAGATTTGATTTATTTAAAAAAAAACATAGGACAACAACTATCTAGGGTTGGAAAATTTACATGGTATCAGAGCTAGGTTTTATGATTGAGATCCTCAAGGGTTTACAATAGTAGATCACTATTGGATATTAAAAAAAATAGTGGTTAGAGGGTTTCATATTTTTTTCTTGAAGGACTAAGCTTATTTGTAGGATATATTTTTGAGTCATTCATATCAGATTTGAAAGTTTGTGCAGTAGATCTCAGATATGGTAGCAACTAGCCTCATATTTAAGAATAGATTGGAAAGTGCCTCAAATTTCTTTCCCTGGAAAGTTAGGGTAATGTTATTATTGGAAGAGAATGATCTCTGGGATATTGTAAAGGATTATGTGACTCTGTCTATAAATCCGCAATAATTTGCAACTCACAAAAAGAAGGAAGTGAAGGGCAAGTGGATGATCTTGGATGCAGTGAAGGATCACTTGATTCCTCACATATTTGAGACGACTAAGGCAAAGGATATGTTCAATGTCTTGGTTAGCCTCTACCAGAGCGAGAACACAAACATGAAGATGATATTGTAGAACAAAATCAAATCTATGGAGATAACTAGTTATGACATTGTTACTAGTTATCTGATGAAGATCACGTAGATTCGTGATCAACTAGCAACAATATGGAAGAAGGTTGAAGACACAGAGTTGGTGAATGTGGCACTTAATGGTTTCTCAGCTTCATGGGAAACATTTTTTAAAGGTATTTTTGATCATAAGAACCTTCCCACATTTGAGAAACTATGGGATGATTTCATCCAGGAGGAGACTCAAATGGAGTCAAAGGATAGCAAGAAAGGTGGTGATGATAACGTGGCTCCTTTTGGGTAAAACAAGAAGGGCAAAGGTAAAGGACCCAAAAAGGGTAAGGTAAAGAATGAGGATTCAGCCTCATAGTTAGGGAAGAAGGACTGGAGCAATATCAAGTACTACATTTGTCATAAGCACAATAATTATGCATTACAATGTCTAGACAAGAAGGGAAAAGGGAAGCAATTACAAACATAGGTAGCGGCCTCTATAGAAACTCATATGAGTGATTTTTCTACCAAATTTGAGAATAATTTCTTATTGGTCTCTTACCTTTATACTAGTACGGTTACAAGAAATGCTTGGTATGTGGATAACGGGACATCTCGACACATGACATCAGTATGACAATGTTTTACTAGTCTACAAGAGTAGGACTTAGGGGTTTAGGTTGAGCTTGGTGATGATACCAAATATAGAGTTGCAAGAATTGGTACCATTCCTTTTTGACTCCAATGAGGGAACTCTTTAGAATTTGATGATGTTTTTTTTGTTCCATGTCTTAGGTAGAACTTGCTTTCAATTTCGGTTATGGAGGATAAGGTTTATGTAGTGGATTTCAAGAACCAACATGTCCTTATTAGACCAAAATAATCTATCCAAAAAAATACACAAGTAATAGGGGTTAGATAAGGCAGTCTATACAGGTTGTAGTGTGAACCTCTTCGAGCTCTAGTTCATAGTAGTAACAACTTGTGTGAGTTATGGCACAAGAGGATGGGGCACCTGCATCATAGAGCATTGCCTATTCTAAGGGAGATAGTGATAGGTCTTCTAGAGTCCAATATTGAGTAACAGGGAGTATGCAGAGGGTGCACACTTGTAAAGCATGCCAAGGCTATTTTTCCAAATAACAAGCATAGGTCTAAGAAGATACTAGATCTAGTACATTTGGATGTTTATGGACCGATGTTAGTAGCATCATTTTTTTTTTAGCGAAAAACCCCTTGTGGAGCCGCCTTGGTCTGAGAGACCACGAACAGGGGGTTCTACACCGTCAAAGTCACCCGGGGGTCGCACTCGACCCTGCCCGCACCAACATTATCAATTGGATTTTAGATACCCAATTTAGCTTTTTGGTAGGGTGGATATTTGAACCTGGGACCTCCCTTGGAGGATTGCCATCTCCTCTCCAACTCACCTACAACACCTGGGTGTTAGTAGCATCAATTTTAGGTAGCATGTACTATGTTTTAATTATTGATTATTTCTCTTGCAAGACATGGATCTACTTCTTAAAGACCAAGGATGAAGTCTTTAGTAGGTTTCAAGAGTTCAAAGATCTAGTTGAGAACCCGACAGAGAAGAAGATCAAGATCTTGAGATCAGACAATCGGGGTGAATATACCTCCAAGGAGTTTTATAGTTTCTACAAGCAAGTAGGAATCAAGAGGGAGTTGATTGTTCCATACAATCCACAACATAATGGGGTTGTAGAGCGAAAGAATCAATCCGTCAGAGGGGCTACTAGGGCCATGATTCATGACCAAGGCTTACCAATTTTTCTTTGGGCAGAAGCATGCAACACATCATTCTACATCCATAATAGGTGTCCTCATAGGATCTTGGAGGACAAGACACCAGAGGAGGCATTCACTGGTGTGAAACCAGAGGTGAGTCATTTTTGCATCTTTGGATGTCTATTTTATATCCATGTTTTGGTAGAGAAGAGGATCAAGTTGGATCTCTATAGTAGGAAGAATTTATTTGTAGCATACAGTGAGACTTCAAAAGCTTACAAGGTTTATATTCCAGAGAAGAGGAAGATATTAGTGAGTAGGTATGTAAATTTTGATGAGGATGTTGCATCTAGGAAGTCCCATGAGCCTATTCCAAGTGATAGAGAATAAGGAGTAGGAAACTATGAAGGTTGAGCCAAGGTCACCAAATACACTAGTGGTTTCCAGTTTAGGACAACTATCTTCAGGTGAGAAGATGGAGACAGTAGTCCCTTCTAGTTCTATCAGGAGATCTTGATGCATTATAGAGACACTGAGATATGCTCAGGAGTATGTTGAGGCTCCTAGCAACATGATTAGGGAGTGCAGACCTCTAAGGAAGTTTTCAAACTAAATGGTATTGATGAGTAACATCATAAATTTAGAGCCTTAAAGTTTTTAGGAAGCAATAGACCAAAAATTTTGGTGGGATGCCATGGTGAAGGAGTACACCTACATTATGAAGAATGGTGTTTGGGATATAGTGACAAGACCAGAGGGGAAGTCAGTTGTGAGTTCAAAGTGGCTCTACAAAATTAAGCATGCTGCAGATGGCATCATCAAGAAGTTCAAGGTAAGGTTTGTGGCGAGAGGCTTCTCCTAGAAAGAGAGAGTGGACTATGAGGAGAATTTTTCTCTAGTCGCCAGATACACTTCCATTAGAGCAGTTATATCTTTAGTTTCATCTATGAGATGGTAGATTCATCAAATGGATGTGAAGATAGCTTTTCTTAATGGGATAATTGTGAAAGAAGTGTACATAGAACAACCTCAAGGCTTTGAGGTAAATGAGAAGGTGTACCATGTTTGTAGGCTGAAGAAAGCCTTATATGGATTCAAATAGGCATTGAGCGCATGGTATTCTAGGATAGATGGATACTTGCAGAGTGTGGGATTCCCCAAAAGTGATGCAGATGCTAATCTATATTATATATTTTTTGGGACTAATCTACTCATTTTGGTACTATATGTAGATGAATTGTTTCTTACAAGTGCAGAGAAGCTCATTCTAGGGTGTAAAGCAGATATGATAGCTAAGTTTGAGATGAAGCACATTGGCATGATGCATTACTTCTTGGGTTTGGAGGTTTGGCAGAGACCAGTGGAGATATTTCTTGGGTAGGGTAAGTGTGCAGTTGAGATCTTGAAGAGGTTTTATATGGAGGACTGTAAACCTATGGCCACACCCATGATCACTAATCTAAAGAAGGTGACAACTTTAGATTCAAAATTTGTGGACCCTACGTTGTATAAGCAACTGATAGGATCCTTGATGTATTTGGACAACACTCAACCAAATATATGTTTTGTAGTGAACACCTTGAGTTAGTTCATGGTGGAGCCAAGGCAGGAGCATTAGGTAGCAAAAAAACATGTGCTCAGATATTTGAGGGGCATGATGGAGTATGGTCTAAGATATCTTGGAGATGGTGAAGTGAGGTTTTAGGGGTATATAGAATCAAATTGAGCAAGTAATATAGTAGACATGAAGAGCACCTCAGGGTGCTGCTTTAGCTTAGGACTAGGCATGATATCCTAGTTCAATAGGAAGTAGAATTCTATGACACTTAGCTCAATAGATATCAAATATAGGGTATTTAGTATTGTTAGTTGTGATGCCATATAGATTCACAAGTTGTTTACAATATTGATTTATTAGGAGTTGGATCCCATGATGATATATTGTGATAATCAGAGTTGTATCAAACTCTTTGAGAATCCTTTCATGACAAGTCCAAACATATAGACATCAAATATTACTTCATACAATATAGGATTCAAAAGGGAGCCATAAAGCTCTAGTATATTCTTATAGATAGCAGGTAGCTGATATTTTGACCAAGCCCTTAGTGAAAGGAAATTTTTAAGCATTTAAAGATAAACTTGGATTGGTGCAAAATTCCTTCCTTGCTAGGAGGGAGTGTTAAGAAATGTATCTTGGACAGGAAATTCTTGCACAGGCTTTAGTATGAATGTGCTAAAAGTTGTTTGAGATATTTTAAATTCTATTTTGAAATTCACTTAAGTGATTTTCTATTTTTAAGTTTACTTAAGTGATTCTATTTTGTAATTTACTTAAGTGATTCTATTTTGAAATTCACTTAAGTGATTTTCTATTTTTATGATCACTTAAATGATTCTATTTTGCAATTCACTTAAGTGATTCTATTTTGAAATTTACTTAAAGTGATTTTCTATTTTTAAGTTCACTTAAGTGATTCTATTTTGTAATTCACTTAAGTTATTCTATTTTGAAATTCACTTAAGTAATTTTCTATTTTTAACCTTACATTGCAAGATGAGATGAGATCTAATATTAGTGTTAGAGAGATTAGAGTTACCTTTTTCAAGGATAAAAGGATAAGGTTAAGAGTGTTTTATACATAGAAAGAAGAACATATTGCTAAAGGAAAAATTGCAAGATTAGGTGGATAAGAACAATGAAATTTCTAGCCAGATAGGTAGTAAGAGAGTAGGTTATCATGCTATAGTTGTAGCCTCCTTTATTTTGTAATATTTTAGGTTTAGAAATATATTTAACTTCCGTTGTTCATGTTGTTTATTTTTCTAGCCATCTATGTGATTGTTGCATGTTTAGATAAATTAATTTTAGATATGATTTATTTTAAAATAACATAGGACAATAGTTATCTAGGGCTGAAAAATTTACATACCTACGTCATAGTTTTAAGTGATTGCAAGAATATAAAGTTTGGTTGAAACAAAAAAGTACATTTTTGGAGTAACATTAGGCAAATTATTAGGATTTATTGTATCTCATCATGGAATCAAGGTGGATGCCACTAATATATTAGCTATCATAGACATGCCACCTCCCATGAATCTTATTGAACTTCATATTTTCTAATGTAAATTGCAAGTCATTTGAATATTCATCTCATAACTTATTGATAAATGTCAACCTTTTCTATGTTGATAAAGGACACTAAGTTTAAATGGATAAGCAATTCCAATAGGCTTTTCAAACCTTAAAAACATACCTTTTGACATTGTACATCTTCATACATTCTAACCCAACCCAACCATTGTTATTATATATAGCTACTACCAATCATACCCTTAGAGCTATGCTAGCTCAATATGAGACCAACATCGAGAAAGTGTCATCTATTATATTAGTAGAACATGACCCTCCCCTATGGAAAAATTTTCATATGATGTATTTAGGACTTGCTATGTTGTTCTGAGGATAGATTAATTAGCTTTATCCTAATCACTTGTAATATTTTGTTGGTTTATTGGAAAAAACAATATTACTAATAATTTGCTTTAGTTTTCATGGTTGCAGGAGGATGTATTTTTTAGATAAAATGGAGGAGGACCAACATTGGAGCAATTAGGATTTAATTATGAAAATGGGTAATTATGGTGGTTAGTTTTGATGGGTGATTTGATTTACCTATTTAATTTATTTACCTCAACTTTAAAAAAAAGATGTTATTGTCTTTTGGACCAAAAGAAAGAGGGGTCCCATCATGTTACATGCTAGGGAATGGGATAAAATAAATTTAGAAAAAAAAGAGAGAAGTGGGAAATTTTGCTTGGTCAAAAAAGGAGAAACCCTAGTTGACCATGTAGGAGGATAAGGAAAAAATAAAGGAAAAAACCTAAGGAAGAAGGGGCTGCAAGAAGGAGACTAGGAGACTGAAGGAAGGATGGAAGGAAGTCACTAGGGAGACTTGAGAAGAAAGAGATCACAATGAGGATATCAACATTATTGGAGTACCAGGTTGGAGTTCTTATATCATGCTAAAATCATGTTTGTTTCAAATGTTGGTTCATGCATATTCAACCTATGTAGCTATTCCTCCTTCATGAATGCTTTTATATTGTGACTTGGAGGGGTTTTCTCATTTTATAGCCTGTAGATAGATTTGTAAATGATGGGTTTTATCCTTAAACCCTCTTATATCCTTAGGCTCTTTTAGGATGATTTTTTAAAGCAAGTAACAAGGAGATGTATTCATTAAGGTTGTTGTGTTTAAGAGGTCTACATTGTTATCGTACACCTTTGTTATATCCCTTTTGTTGCACTGATTGAGAGTCGGGAGCCACTAGGGATCTTCCTATTATTTACCTTTTGTGAGCAAAAATCAAACTAAAACTAAGACCCTCCACCCTGAGTAATAAGATCATGTTATCCTCGATTTGTGATCTCTTTGGTAAGCTCATTTAGGATCTCGAGAGAGACTCACATGCCAATCTGTTTATGACTTAGAAAGTTATAATGTTATCATATCCCTATCCTAGTCATCTATTTTAGCTGTTGATGGATGTCCCTTTGTGTTGAAAACCATAGATATAATTTTTATACCTTGTTAGACCCTTATTATAAGCCTTTGTGACCTTGTATTAGAACCCTTTGAATAAATACTTTATGCTTATGTTACACCCTTAAATGGTAGTGTTAACCATGCTTAAGCCCAAGTGAAACCAACTGTGAAACCTATGTGAGAAAGTTGATGATGGAAAATCCCCATATTGCATACTCAGATTATGCCACCATTGATTTTTATCTCTTGGATAGCTAGGTTTAAGCTCTAGAGGGAGGCTTACTTTCATATTCCATCCATAATATGGCAGGATGATGGTATTGTGAAGCCCTGTTCCAATCACCAAATGGTATAGCTGATAGATATCTCTCTCTAACATCATTACTGCAACCAAGATCATAGATGATTGAGAATTCAATTTAACACTTCTTTGAGTATTCATCTCGCATTCACCCAGTGTTTGGATATCCTCATGGTATAATGGATGTCTCATTTATGCCTCTTTTGTCACTGAAAATCTTTATGAAATGCATCACCTCACCCTATTAGCATCACTACTCATGCTGCCTTGAATTCACATTGAACCCTAAGTTCAACTTAGGGTCAGGTATTAAATTTTATCAATCATCACCTCTTGATCACATTTGAGTGATGAATCCATGCTCGAGAGGCACATACGGAGAGGCGGGACCACCCACACATTTTTCCCAATATCCCACATGTGATAGTTGAAGAAAAATAGAAGAATCTAAAATGGAATTGCTTCCCTCATCATATCATCCATGTTTTATTGGATGTGGACTCCTTTGCATCCGTTGGTGCCACTTTGTATCGGTGGACTCCTCTTGATGGCATCATGTGGTTGTTTTTGGATCCAATGAGGATGGGGTGGTTACACATGATATTTAAAATATTTTTAAAAAATCAACTAGGACATATTATCCCACATGCACAGAAGGAAAGAAGTTTTTTCCTTCATTTAGTTCAAAGTGCAAGGTCTCTATTAGCCAAGAACCTAGGCACTTGGATAAGCTCCACTGCCCCATTGATCAAGTAGGACCATTATTGTATGTGACCTTACTCAAAGACCATTCTACCTATTTGAATTTGGTGGATTATTAACCAATAATTTGGCATGTTTTGAGCGGTCGATTGTTTGGTCTTAATCAACGCAAAACATTTATAAACCTTAAGTGAGAATAGTACCACATACTCCATGCAAAAAAATGTGGGGACTTCAAATAAGAGAATCCCCCTTATCAAAATGACCACGTGGTAGTAGTCACTCTAGCTAAAAGGGGAGGGCACTGGTTGCTAGGCATAGTTGAAGTGTTTAGCCTTTGGAAGTGACTGTTGGATGAAACAATTTTTTTACCCGATGCATTTGATGGTTAAATTGTACCAAAGGGATAGGCTATCCCATTAGGAGAATGGGAGAGATAGCTTACAAGGTACTATACCTAGTACCCATGCATAGAAGGACTTACGTGAGGTAGTAGAGATGGATGTACCCCTTGATGGTCCTAGAGAGATAAGATAGCTCATCGCAAAGATGAGATAAATAGCTTAGCTAAGGACCACTAAATAAATGGATTGAAATTGAAAAATAAGTACTAGTTGGGTGGGATTGAGATAATTTCTTTATAGTATTAAAAAAAAATTATGAGTAGGGTAAAAATTCAGGTTGTGAAATTTGGTATCAGAGCTCTAGGTTGCAATTGACTAGATGTTCTTGGTGGAGAAGCTTGGGTTGTGATGTGCTAGATGCTTACGTGACCAAGCTAGGGGATGCTTAGGAAAAGGACCCTTATACGAGTGGTCTTACATAGATGTGGCACCTTGCAAGGAGTAAGTGTAGCCATCGTCATTATCAAAAGGATGATAATGTATAACTCACCTAGAAAATTATATCTTACATGGGACATGAATCACCCTAGACATTATCAAATGAAATATAATGATATGAGTTAGTTCAAAGGGATAAGGGACTAACTATGCATAGCTGAATGCAACTCCTAGATGGAGAGGAGATTGGCTCATTGCGGTGAGGTAAACATAAAATGTATAATTACTAAGAGAAGATCATTAGTTGATATAGATATAACACCTTGTGAGGATACAAGGTGACGATGACCAATAATATTGTAATTACCTTGTAGGAAGATATAGCTAACCATTGAAACATGAAGTTGAGACAAATTATTGATAGCTAAGCTAGATCAACTTTGAATTGATACAGTCAGATAAGCTAGCTTCCCATTGAAAAGAGATAGATAACTTAAGCTAGCCCGCCATTGCAAAGAGACATAGGACTTAAGTTAGCTCATCTTGGGGATGAGACGAATAAATTAAGTCAATTTTTTTTGAAAATAAGAGGTTCTTATGGCTAAGTACTTTCTCGATAGACTGATATTAGTAAAGGAATTGGCATCCCCTTTTATCTTTATTGACTAATATAGGGTTAACCCTTACACTATGGTCAAATTATCCTACATCCATGGGGGGTGTTAGGAAATGGGAAGACCACATGAAGGTATCATTTAAACAATATGGGCAGTGTACAAGGTTAATCCCAAAAAACTATAGGATAATGGCCACTCCTACCCACTCTAGGGATGCCTACAACATTTGGAACTCGAATGTAGTATACCCATGTGATATTCGATTATGTTAAGAGAGGGAGTAACCCTCACCTCTATCCCAAAATGGTTTGATTTAAGATGTTGCATCCTTGCCCAAAATCCTTGGAGGACAAAGAGAATGGGTAACTAAGAGAGGAGAAGAAGAGTATCTCCTCAATATCTAGGGCTAACTGAATATAATTAAAGTATGCTTAAGACCATAGGGTTGGTCACGACTAAGCCTGAAGTAGTTCAAAATGTGTTGCAACTAAATCTATAGTAGACTTCCTTATTGATGTATAACTCTCCTAGATTACAGGTAGGATTCATGCTTGAAGTTTATAATGGGCAAAGAGGATTTTGATGTTCATTGCAACCATAATGAAGGATGGATTTCGAGAGCGGGTAGGCCTAGGGAAGGATATTGAGTGATGTAACTTGGATAGTGATAAGTCCATATGATGGTGTTTTGAACATTGGACTAGGATTGTTACCCATTATGAACGTCAATCATGGATTATAATAAACCTAGGTTGCATATTTTGGGTATAATAGGTAGAAAAAAAAGGATTGAAAGAGATTAGATGAGGAACATATTATTTAGAGGAGTGTGGGATCCTCTTAGAACAATAAAATATAGAGTCAAACTTAAAAGTAAGGACTGAGGAAGCAATTTCATTCATAGTTTGAACCACCTCTTAGTGGAAAGAATAGATGGGGTGATTTATCCTAGAAAGGAGTATGAGATTATCTCTTAAAAAGGGTTATTAAATTATGTTCACCAAATATAAATTCAAGCTATATAGGCCACCTGAAAAGATATGTATGACATCATGTTTTTGCTTTTATGACACCTATTTTCTATGAAGTTGGTTCATGATAACGACCATCTAGTTATAGGTTGGATCCCTTTGTGAGAGTTCCTTGTTGTTAAACCGAAGTGTAGTTAGACTCATTGCATGTATAAACCATCATGGTAATTTGACTCCATATCACCTCTATAAATTCAAGACAAAACAATGTTGAACAATGTGCCATTTGTAATAAGAGGTCATGATAACCTATGTATATTTATGCTTTGTTTTGTAGGCAAACACAGAGGACTATGTTTATTCTAAGGGGGAAAGTATGTCATGACCCTCCCCCTTGGCAAAAATTTCATATGATGTATTTATGAATTACTATATTATTCTGAGGATAGATTACTTGGCTTTATTATGGATTGGACATCCTCCATCATCAACCACTTCAAATTATTTGGATCCATATGTTATGCTTATCTTCTAGAGCATAGAATCAAACTTGAAGCTTGACCTATTAAAGTTATATTTTTTGGATACCCTACAGATCATAAGGGACACAGTATTCATTCCTTCACACCAAAAAAGTGATTGTGATATGTGATGTTGTGTTTGCAAAAACTAAAGAACAACTGGTTACATTAAATACCAAGGGACATAATCTTCAACCCAGATCAAAATATGCTAACATATGTGATGTTTAGATTCCATCCTTTGGGGGGGAGACATTTAAAAGTTACTCAAAACTTTGGAATTTAAAAATCAACCCACAAGTCTGGAGGAACTAAACTGTGATACTGAGTAGATGACTATATATTCTACACCTTCTGACCCTTCACATAATAATGTTGATCATGGTAAAAGTATTATTTCACATCCATCTTCATCAGCATCCTACATACCTAATGATCCATTGTAGAATCATGATGAAAAATTTAAGGTAGGTGAGACATCCACACTACTTTCCACTTGAGGAATTTGTGAAGCTCGTTAGCTCTTAAAGGATATAAAACTAGATGAAGCAGGTAAAGCAGGCACAAGAGGTGCCCTCAGAGCAAGAGTGCATGAATCATTACTTTTTGAACTAGAACCTACAGAATTGCACTTCATTCTAAATAATGAACCTCTCATGTACCAAGAAGTTGTCAAACATGTAACTTGAAGACATGCAATGAGCCAAGAGTATGAACCTCTTATAAAAAATGATACTTGGGAGTTAGTCGATCTACCACTTGGAAGAAAGGTAGTTCAAAAAAATGGATGTAAAAAAACAAGTATAAATAAAATGGAACCCTTGACAAACATAAGATGATATTAGTGGCTAAAGGATTCATGCAAAAGCAAGGCATTGACTATACTGAGATATTTACACATACCACAAAATGAACCAAAATCAAGACTCTTGTAGCCTTAGCTACATAAAAATATTGAAAGATTCATCAATTAGATGTAAAGATTACTTTCTTGAATGGAAAATTGGAAGAAGATATATACATGGCAGAACCATAAGGTTTTGATATTGCTAGACATGAGCAAAAGGTATGCAAACTCAGAAAGTCTCTACATGAATTGAAGCAAATCCCTTGTGCTTGGTTCAACAAGCTACCATATTGGATGAAGCAACTTGAATTTTAAGTGTATGATTACCAAGACACTGATGCAACATTGTTCATCAAGAACAGAAAAGACAAATTCACATGCCTCATAGTATTTGTGGATTACATGCTTCTAATAGGTAACAATGAACACATAATCAATACAGTGAAAAAAGACCTTGCAAAGAATTTTGATATAGCTGATCTAGGATTGATGAAATTCTATTTGGGCATATAAGTAACTCAAGAAAATGGAAAAAATATTCTTGATCTAAGAGAAATACATCAACGATATTTTGGAGAGGTTTCAACTCAAAGATGCATGTCATGTAACAACACCAATATAATAAAATATAAAAATCATCATGGGCAATAACACACTAGAAGTAGATGTAACACTCTACATAAGACTGGTTTGTAGTCTCATCTATGTTACTAAAACAAGACCTAACATTGCTTATGTAGTGGGGATTATAGAAAGGTACAAGTCCAAGCCAAAGGAGATTCAATGGCAAGAAACAACAAGAGTGTTGAGGTACCTAAAGACAAACCACAATTATGGCATGTTGTATGAAAAAGAATGCAGATTTTAAACTCATCGCATACACAAACTTAAACTTTATAGGAGATAAAGACACTGGGAGATTTACGTCTGGGTACTTGAAATTTCTTGGTTTAACACCAATTTCATGGATATCAAAGCAATAAAAGAGTACAGAAGATTCTTTAGTAGAAGCTAAATATATTATTGTAGTTGAGATAAGCACAGAAGTGGTGTGATTGAGAAAGATATTACACACTCTTGATATCACTCAAAAAGGTCCTACACAACTGCATGTGGACAATCAATCAACAATCCACATGGCAAAGAATCCTATGTTTCACAATAGAAACAAAAAAATTAGTACAAAAGTCCACAAGATCTAAGAACTTGTTCAAAATGGCATAATACAAATGTACTACTGTACAACAACAGATTAGATTGTCGATATCTTGACCAAACCACTCAAGAGGGTGAATTTTGAACAATTAAAACAACATATAGACTTGAGAGTCTCCATATCCCCTTAATAATGGAGATGCAAAAGGATCAACAAGGCTAATATTTATTTATAAAACTACCTTCATGAGGGCAAAAAACATTGGTTAGTCTCTGCTCTATCCCATTCGTGAAAACCCCTTGTGGACATGAAAGGATAAGGGTTGTACTAGTTTTGGAAAATCAAAACCTATGAAAATCTGAAAGGTCATGGGGGATGACCAAATGGTATATGGAGACATAACAAATTGGACCCACATTTTATGGAAAATTGGCTAATTGGCTACACAAAGAGCCACCTGAGACACTTATCTACTCAAATAAAGTAACCATCTACCATTAATGGTGGATTGAAGATATGTTAATGCTACAAGGTCATGTTTATTAGTTAGATTCCTAATTAATTGTTATGAGGATTTAATAATATCTCATTAGAATAGGTTATTTTAATGTGTAATATCATTTCATGTTCATTTGAATTTCATGTAATATGAATTTGGGAACCCTAACCCTAATCTCATTCTTCTCAATATATAATCCCATAACACAAAGGGAGAGATGCAATTTTTCATTCTCTCCATTATTGAAAATCTTCTTCTTTTTCTTGTTTCATATAGTTGAGTTTGGGCACATAGCATTGATCCTTGCCACAAATACATCTATGATTAGGCTCTCCGAATCAATTTTTATAGAGCACAATAAATTATGAATGGCCATTATAACATCACCACTATCCTTATCATGGGTGGTGGCTAGAAAGAAATTCCCATCCCATAATGTATTCATTACTTGTTAAATCCTAAAGTTGGCATTTATTTTTCCATAATAGAATGCCATCTAGTTTATTTTTCAAAATTACATCTCTAAAATTATACTTTTAATCAAGAAGGATAAAACACTTCACATCCCATAACATGGAGCTCAAATTCATACCATACCATTGACAATGACCTCAAAATAATGAGTACACACCACATCTCTCCTATTGATTGATGATAAATAACATTAATGTTATTTGGTAAATTAAAGCATAATATAAAAAGAAGAGGCTTTGAAAGTCTCATTGTTTATAACATAAAATTGGAAATATCATGACTTGGTTTTTTGTGCATCTAAACAACAAATATTAGCATATTTTATTTTTTGACTTGCTTCCAACTCCTAAAGAGGGGTTCTTTGTTAGTACCCCATCCTAAAACCTTCATGTAATAGTCCTTGTGGAACGTGGGTTGTATCCATGTAAATATTTAGTTATATTTTATTATAGTTTTGTATTAAGAAGTGCCTATGCCAATTGTTATCCTTTTATGTAACTGTTTTTCAAGAATGTAACTGATTGTAGGTAGGAGATTCTAGCTCGGGTGGTATTTTGCATGTAAGCCAAACTTGGGAGTTAAGTACTAGAGGAATTCCCTAAAATTGAGAGGGATAGTACTATATGTATCTCTTTTTGCATAATTGAATGAAGTATTAAAGGAGGTTGCCTCCTCAAAGAGGCTTACGATTCATAGCTATTGTGAGATTATTCTTTTTCTACAATTTATTTCTATAGTCTGCATTTCATTTCCATGGTGTGTTATGAGCATATATGTTTATATTTCGTATTTGTGTGAGTGTGCTTATTTTTAATAGTAGGTTCCTAACAAGTGGTATCAAAGTGCTTTCTAGGGTCATTTTTTGTTGTGACCATGAAGGTTTCTACCATTTCAACTACTAGGTATAAGATTTTTGTGTTTCATTTTTTTTCTTATGCTAGTTTTTCCTTATTAAAAAATAGAATACTAGCAAAAAATACATAGCTTTTCTTTGCAGTAGTTGAGTAGGTTAGAAAAACTTTGCTGGGGATTTTAAAATATTGTGAAGGAGTTTTCGTTAGTGGCTAAGCTAGATAGGCCATAAAGCATCTAGTGAAGTGAGGGGTTATTAGGCTTCAATACTTGAGGATCAGACAACACTTATGCATGGATTTAAGCTGCCACATATCTTCGAGTATATCAAGATACCATACATGATTAAACAAAAATTTATCCCTATGAAGCTTTTTGGCCTTGTATTATCTATAGTTCATGGGACACAACATCCCAAAATATTACCCTCTCGTACTATTAGAGAGGAAGATAGTGTGCTCAAGGGTATGTGTAGAGTCCTCCTTAAGTAGTGGCCTAAAATATTGGTCTAAAAATTATTTTTCATCACTACGGTATAACAAAGGGCCTATGGGTATTACATATACCTTTACCTAGTTTACTCTAGTTTTTCAAAATAATATCATGTAACAAACATATTATTCTATGATTTTTAAACATGTTACCATACCCTTGTCATAGAAGTTGAGCATACAAAGAAGAAATCCCTATCCCAAAGTTTCTACATGCAAGCCTACAAAAAAAATAGAATGATAATAGGTGGAAAAAATTATCAACAGAATCCAAAATAGGGATAGGGGAAAGTCCATATTAGTTATAACC
Organism: Wollemia nobilis; assembly: GCA_028583015.1. Lineage (NCBI taxonomy): Eukaryota > Viridiplantae > Streptophyta > Pinopsida > Araucariales > Araucariaceae > Wollemia > Wollemia nobilis. Next base: position 63,848 of record JAQPPZ010008957.1, on the reverse strand, counting down.
CAAAAATTTGTTAGTAATAATTAGTACAAGGTCATCAAGTTGTCAGGTTAGAATAGTTACCCATGATAGTTAGAATTCAAATGAAAAGAGAATATATGTGGCGGTTTGTAACAGTCAGTACAGGTTATCATGTTATCAGGTTAGGTCAATCAGATAGGAATATCTCAAATAGAGTTAAACCATATAGGTGATAGTATAGTATCAAGAGTGGTGGGTAGTCAAAATCGACAGTGTAGAGGTCAAAAATGAGTGATCGACTTAGAACTCAACTTTTAAACACAAACTCCAAAGGAAAAATTGACCACACGAGTAGACTCATCAAAAAAGTAATATATATATATATATATATATATATATATATATATATATATATATATATATATATATATATATATATATATATATAAAAGTTCGAGGCATCAAAAATTAGTGTTGTATTAAATAGCTCATTGTAATTGTTTTCTCAAGTTGATCATTTTGATATACCACATACAAACTTTTTTTGAACCCTTACTAAAAATAGTAACTCCTAAAACCACCTTTTTATTTTTAGTAAGTTCCTAAAAAAGGTTACAACCTCCAAATATGGCTGAGGGTACTCGACAACAAGCATTAGAAAGGGAAATTCAAACTAGAGTGGAAGTTGTGGGCACCAAAATATGGAATTCATTTGACCAAACCCTACAAGTGATATAAACACAACTCCAAATAGTCCAGGAAACTATGAATAGAATTTCCATTACACAACAAGAAATCAAGGTTGAGTTGGATAGTCATACCTCTGCTACTTTCGTAGGTCACCTTGATCAAGAAGACCTTGGTACCAACAATTGCCAATGAATTATACCAACTCATAATAGAATGAGATTACCAAAATTATGCTTTTCCAAGTTTGATGAAAAAGATCTTGAGGGGTGTATTTGTAAGGTAGAACAATATTCCACTCTTCATAATATTTATCATTTCCTATGGTTGACCATTGTTTCTTTTAATTTTGAATCAGATGCACTCGATTGGTTTTTATGGCTTTGAAAGGCAGAACCTAACCTTTCTTGGTCTGACTTTGGGCAATGCCTACTCAATCGCTTTGGTACTAGTGAGCTTGAAGATTTTATAGGAGTCCTTTTCAAACTCATAAAGATCTCAACCTTGCAAGAATACCAAGCTCAATTTGAAAAACTTGCTAATAGAACCATGGGTCTAAGTGTTGACTCTTTCCAAAGTTGTTTTGTGACCTATCTCACTACCACAAGCCATATAGTTGGCCAAATTAGTAGAAGATAAATTCAAGGCTCTTGACTACACTTCTAAATTTCCTCAATCTAAGCCATATTTTTTGGCTAAGATAATACCAAGTAGTAGTACTAGATCTCCACCTATAAAAATATTGAATCATGAGGATATGGAGAACAAAAATGTATAAGGGTTATGTTAAAATTGTGATGAAAAATACTCCAAAGGGCATAGGTGTGTGCAACAAAAATTGTACTTGCTCGGTATGGATGAATTTCCCACTATAAAATATTTTGAGGATGAGGAGTATCCTCAAGAAACAAATACTAAGGATTTAATGATCGAGCAGAAGAAAAACCAATCCAAAATTCTGGTGCATGCTTTAGCAGGAGTATCCACTCCCCAAACCATGAAGGTGATTGGTCATTTCAAGGGACAATGGATTATCAATATGATTGAATCTAGTAGTACACATAATTTTATTGATCCACGTGTAGCCAAACAAGGAAATTATTACATCACCACATGAAACTCCTTAGAATTAATGATTGCTAATGGTGGCACTCTACCATGCAAGGACAAAATTCGTAATGTTAAACTAAAAATTTGGGACTATAATATCAATTCTGACATGTTTACCTTATTCTTAGGAGGGTGTGATTTATTTTTGGGAGCACAATGGTTGAGAATGTTAGGACTAGTCTTATGGGATTTTATAATATTATGGATGAAATATAGTTAGGAGGAGCTAAATATACTTTTTGTGGCACAAGGGCACGAGCGGTCTAGTTTATTTCTTCTCATAAGATGAAAAAATTATTAAATAAATCTTCCCATGGCATGGTAGCTCAACATTTTTCTATCACTACCCCTAAGCAAGTGGAGTCTCATCATCCACAACAATTAAAATGTATATTAAACAAGTATTCTAATGTCTTTGAAGAACCCAAGGGACTACTCCACAATGCTCACATGATCATGTAATACACAATTTTCTTGGAAGTTTACATCCTAATTTTTGTTCATACCGATATGCTTATGCTCAAAAAACTAAAATTGTGAAAACTATGCAAGAGATTTGAACTTCTGGAATTATTCGTTCTAGTGTTAGTCCATATTCATCACCAATGTTTCTAGTTAGAAAGAAATATGGTACTTGGAATTTGTGTGTGGATTATCGAGACCTTAACAAAATCACTATCAAGGATAAGTTCCCTACTCCTGTCATTGATGAACTACTTGATGAGTTGCATGGGGCTCAGTATTTCTCCAAGTTGGATTTATGATTGGGCTATCACCAAATTCACATCAAGAATGAAGATATTCCCAAAACAATTTTTCAAACTCATGAAGGACATTATAAATTTTTGGTTATACCTTTTGGTTTGACCAATGCACCTTCCACATTTCAAAGTTTGATGAATTCTATTTTTTGCCCTCATTTTTTCAAATACATGCTTATCTTCATTGATTATGTATTTATCTATAGTCACACATGGGAGGATCATCTTCACCACTTAGATAATACCCTCAAACTTTTTTCTGACCATCAACTTTATGCAAAGCAATCAAAATATTCTTTTGGTTAGTATGAGGTTGAATATTTAGGACACATAATCACTAAGGAAGGAGTTCAGGTGGATCCTAAGAAAATATAGGTAGTTCAATATTGGTCCAAACCTCATACATTGAAAGGCCTTCATGGATTCTTGGGTCTTACAGGATATTACAAGAAATTTGTGAAAAATTATGGTAAGATCACAACTCCTTTGACAACCATGTTGTGGAAAAATTCTTTTGTGTGGACTGATTTGATTGAGAAGGCTTTTATTGTTTTGAAGTATGCTATGACCACCATCCTTGTTTTAGCAATGCTAAAATTTTCTAAATATTTTGTCATTGAGACTGATGCATCAGGTATAGACATTGGGCAGTTTTAATGCAAGAGGATTGACCATTGGCTTTCACTAGCAAGACACTTTCTCCTAAAAATTTGGGCAAGTCCACTTATGAGAAGGAAATGTTTACCATTTTACATGTGGTCACCCATTGGCATTCATATCTCATTGGTTGAAATTTTTCCATTAAAACTAATTACTTGAGTCTAAAATATTTTTTAGAACAATGAGTGGTTACTCTGGAACAACAAAAATGGATCTCGAAATTGTTGGGGTATGACTATGACATATCTTATAAGAAAGGTAAAGGAAATGTGGTGGTCAATGCCTTATATCGTCTCCATGAATATAAGGTCATGTTACATGATATCTCTACTCCTCTTTCACAATGGATTCATCAACTTCATAAGGATTTGGCTAAGGATTCATCGTTTCAAAATCTCATCCACACTCTCCAAGAGGATCCTTGTTTCCACCCTAGCTATGTTTGGGATGGTCAAGATTTACGATTTCATGATTATTTGGTTATTCCATACGAGTCTCAAATCATGGACCTCCTCCTTCAAGAAATGCATGCTTCTCCTACAATTTGTCATTCGGGTTTTCTCAAAACATATACAATAAATAAGCATACCTTTTTTGGAAGGGAATAAAAAAAAAATCAAAATATTTGTGTCCAAATGTGATCATTGCAAATGCATGAAAGGTAAAATTGTGAGTTCTCTAGGGATACTTCAATCTTTTCCCATTCCTAAGTAGGTTTGGACAGATATATCTATGGAATTCATCAAAGGGCTATCAAAATCTAGAAGCAAATCGGTTATTCTGGTGATAGTGGATAGTCTTTTGAAGTATGCTCACTTTTGTTTTCTATCCCACCCTTACACTACATTCATTGTCACCTAAATCTTCCTTGAATCTATTTTTTGCCTCCATGGGATGACTAAATCCATTGTCTCTGATCGGGATCCTACCTTCACCAGTCACTTTTAGAAAAAACTATTCAAGTTCTAGAAGACACAACTCAAGATGAGTTTGGCCTACCATCCTCAAATCAATGAAAAAACCAAAATTATAAATAAATGCTTGGAGACCTGCCTTCGCTATTTCATTTTTGAACATCCTAATCATTGGGCTAAGTGGATTCTTTTGGCTAAATGGTGATACAACATCACCTATCACTCTACCACTAAGGTGACTCTATTTGAAGCAATCTATGGTCAAATTCCACCAACTCTAACTTCTTAGATTCCAGTTAGCTCCAAGGTTCAAGTGGTGGATTTCACTCTCTACTAGCATGAATCCATTTTACGCCAACTCAAGATCAAGTTGGACATGGCTCAGAATTGTATGAAACAACAAGTAGATAAACACCGTACTAAACATACCTTTGTAGTTGGTGATATGCTCTTTCTTCACCTATAACCATAGAAACAATCATCTTTTTAGTTGTGTGGTTGTCAAAAACTTATCGTCAAATACTATGGTCCTTATCAGGTATTGGAAAGGCTTGGAGTGACGATGTATAAGCTATCCCTTTCATCTAGTTCCAAAATTCATCCAATCTTCCATGTGTCATATCTCAAGAAGGTTAGTACAAGTGCAATCTATACTTCCAGATTTGGACAAGGAAAGGTCCACCATTATTGAATCTAAATATATTCTTGATCGTAGATCATGCATCCTTTGTCGATGTGTTATCATAAATGTTGTGGTCTAATGGTATGGATTACAACCCAAATATACAACATGGGAACCTCTTCACCACATCTAGCAATAGTTTCCTCACCTTCAACTTTGAGGACAAATCTTTTTGAAGGGGAAGGGCATGTTAGGACCCCATCCTAACACCTTGATGTAATAGTCCTTATGGAACATGGGTAGTACCCATGTTAATATTTTGTAATATTTTATTATATTTTGGATTAATAAGCCCCTATTCCAAATGATATCCTTTTATGTAACCATTTTTCAAGAATGTAACTAATTATAGGTAGGAGATTCTAGCTCAGGTGACATTTTGCATGTAAGCCAACCTTGGGAGTTAGGTGCTAGAGGAATTCCTTAAAATTGTGAGGGGCAGTATTGTATGTATCATTTTTTACATAATTGAATGAGGTTACCCCCTATAATAGGCTTGTTATTTAGAGCTATTATGAGATTGTTCTTTTTTACAACTTATTTCCATAGTGTGCATTTTATTTCCATATTTTGTTGTGAGCATATATGTTTAATTTACGTATTTGTGTGAGTGCTTATTTTTAATGGTAGGTTCCCAAAATTATTTGAGAGCTTGAGTGTTCAACAAGTTGGAAATAAATTAATTTGATAAAAAATATGAGTTTTCTAGAAGGTTGGAATAGAACATAGAGGGTTTGACAACACTTTTGTTTTCTTATGAAGTCTAACCCCCTTCTTTGTTGTTGGATGTAATAGTCACTTATGGATAGGCATATTACATTCTTTGAGTTGTCATCCTCTCAACTAAAATTAAATTATAGCTTAAGGATGAATGCCCTCTTTGTATATGGAGACACATTTATAAACATATAGGTTCTTAAACTATACTATAGCAATAGAGACATCACTATGTACAATATTTTTTGTCTTGACATCTATTGAAAATTTAGATTTTTTTTTTCAATAATTTGACTTGCATTTATGTTGGCCTTCTCATTGTTGGATTTTGTACTAGTTTCCAACAATTAATAGAAGCAATCCATTTAGTCAAATCTTATATAGGAATAAAAAGAGTGAAAGAAACTTGTTACAACCCTAATATAGCTTAGTTGGCTATATTTCTAATATTATAATTTTTTCATCGATTAATATAAATAGGAGTAGAATATGTTTGATTTAATCATATTTTCATATTTCAAATCATTTGCGTATCACAAGGAATAATCCCTCATTAGTGGCGAAGGAATTAGCCCTCCAAAAGTGACAACATTATTTGATTTATTCCATTATATTGGTATTTACATTATTTTCTCCAAGAGTATCCTTGTAAGTGGTATCAGAGCTATCGAACCTGCGCAAGATTAAAAGACTTTCAGTTTGATTAGAATTCATCCTTGGCATTTTTGAGAAATTTTTAGACTTGTATATAAGCATATACAGGTGGCAGAGATCACAGATTCAATCCATACAGTGAAGGTTCACCTCAAAATATTTTGTGGTCCTAGTACAATTTTTTTGGACATATTTTAGGGTTTTGAAGTATGTAAATACTTCAAAAATTATTGAATACATGTGCATTGTTATTAAATTTAAGTTGCAATAGTCAGGAATCTATTATGACTCAAACACAACACACCAAAGGATACTCAAACGTGGAAGTAACAATCGATTAAGCAACTATGACAACGATGCTCATCGTTGGTGGAAGGCGATTTATGTGTGGCGATATCACAGAACATTGGCACAAAGAACATGACTTAAAAAATTCTACAAGCATCCCATTAATCATGAGGTGATTCCAGGAATTAGAACAGTGGAGAGATTTTGGGCATTTCAAATCCATTTCATCAGCGAAGCATTTGTATTTTTATGTAGCTGTTACAAAAATTAATCAACAAGATGTCTAGACCTATTATAATTTAGGTGCAAGAAGGTGATTCATCATATTCATAGCCAATAATCGGGAAAACAGAATCACTAATCCAGGCGTTAAATCTGTAGAAAGCAAGCAATTGGTAAAATCAATCCACATTGCAACAACCGTTCAATAGATTTGCATTAAAGAAACCTACAATTCCATGATGTATTCATGCTTTGGGAGGTACTACGATTAGCCAACCAGAAATTAGTTCCTTGTAACTGCCACCAATCAAAATTTCCAAGATACTATTATAATTTTTAAATTTTATATGGTTTTTATTAGTCATTGAGGGAATATGTAGGATGGTGTAAAATTAATTATCCCAAATTCATAATAGAGAGAGGCGCTTCTCATTTATAATAACCAATGCTCAACTTAATAGTCATGGCTTCGGTCACATGAGTTTCTATTCCTTATGCATAGTCAAATTTGAGTCTTACGTATCATGTCTTGCATATGTGTCGGTTGGGTTCCCCGTATTCGTGAGTTATCCTATGTCATGTCCGTTCCATTGACGTGTCAATCATGGGGTGGAATTTTTCTCCATGTTCAACGATCTTACATGTTTGTAAGGGTCCTGTACCTTGTCGTATCCATGAGGGTCAGTTGTGGGTTGTCATGCTTCAAGTGTCCTTCATGATCGATGATGTGTCAGTAAGACAGTTGTCTTATCTTCTAAGTCCTCTGTGTTCATTGTCATGCTAGTATTATGGTCATATTATATTTGGTGTACTTAGTGTAAGTGACGTGTCAATATTGTGAGTTGATTCAAGATTTGGTTGGGTCGTAAGTCACTATCACATAAAATCGATAGTACTCACCATCAACGGGTCCTCAATGTAAGTTATGTGTTAGTATTGTGAGTCGTGTCTCAAGAGTTGGTTGGGTCATAAGTTGCTATCACATCAAATTGATAGTACTCGCCATTGATGGTTGTCCTGTGGTAATCTGTCATTATCATGTAATATTGTAAATCCTATCATGTGAACAATTAAGTAGTCATTGAATGTTGTATAGCCGTTGCAAGTCTTAGCTCAAGAAACTAGCCATTGGAAACAAGAAAATAGCCATTGGAACAAGAAAATAGTTGTTGAAGAAAATTCAAATCCACGTCATAGTTGGAGCGACAATTAGACGGAAAAAAAACCATTTTTTTGCAAAAATTATCAAAATTTTTGACATTAAAGACAAATTTTGAAGAAACTAACTTTCCAGGCAAAGCTTTGCAGCCAACTTTTTATCTCTATTGACAAATTTTAGCAAGTAATTCAAATTGTATAAAGCAAGTGCATGAGTGGCAGGTGGACTAAAGGACCAAATGGGTGATTATCTAGCATAGATAATACAAACGAAGGACTTTTGAAGTCACCAAGAAGACCTCCATGAAATAAAGGTACACAATACAACTCTCCTTTACGCATTAACAACTTTGATCCCAACCATCCTACTATTAACCCCATGGCCCCTTCCAACTCATCCCATGAAAATATCACACATGAGGAAATGGAAAACACCAATGCAAGTAACCAAGATGTCCAATCATGTATAACTCAACTAATGACTAGTATGAGCACCATGAATTTAATGTTGGAGCAATTATTGAAGAAACAAAACCAAGAAGCTCCTCATTCCCCACATAACTACCATAGAAGGAATGATAATGAGGATCAGGATACAGAGGAAGATTATCAACAAGCAATATGGCCTACAGGTGTTAATATTCCACGTGCTGATATGCCTACATTTGAGGGTGGTGATCCACGTGGTTGGATAGCTAAAATGGAAGGCATTTTAGAACTATATCGGGTTCCCAAATCTGAAAAAGTTCCTTATGCTTCCTCCAAACTAGGTACTGAAGCTTACCAATGGTTTTCTTGGAAAAAACATCAACATAGTCGACCCCTCTTATGGCCTGAATTCAAGAAGCTTTTTCTCAAGATATTTGATGAAGGGAATTCATCCTCGTACATAGTTCATCTGTTGGCACTTAAACAAACTGGCTCGGTAAGAGATTATATTTCAGAATTCACTAGTCTTCTTGCTTATACGGGAGATTTACAAACCGATGTGGTGGTTTCAGCTTTTAGACATGGTTTGAAAGAGAATATTCAAATTGAAGTAGACTTACAGGATCCCTACTCTTTGGATGACACTATAAGGATTGCTAAGTTGGCTGAGAAAAAGGTGCAAAATTTGACATCCTTCAGATGTGACTCCTATAATCATCCTCAATATCACAATAATTCCTTCCATAGAAATGACCAACCATCAAGATATTATTGCTATAAATGTCACAATCATCATCCAAAATATCAAGCATGTGTACCAAGACAAAACTTTCAAATAGAATATGATAACAAGGAAGATGAAGAGGAAGCCGAGGATATCATTTCACATGAGTCACCTATGCTTGAAGAACAAATAGATCATGATGAAGCAACATGTGATGAAGACACTATGGCTATTTCAGTACATGCTCTTATGGGATTAACAACTCACCATACAATCAAGGTACCAGGATTCATTCGATAGAAGAGGATAAATGTGTTGATCGATTCAGGGAGTACTCATAATTTTATTGACATTAAAACTGCTAAGGCATTGAACTTACACATTCACTCCTCCAATCAAGATAAGTTTCAAGTTTTAGTTGCAAATGGAGGAAATGCTCAATGTATTGGTAGAACATCTTTAGTTTTGATACAAATGGGAAGTTATACTTGGCATGGAACTCTCTTTGTTATGAGTTTAGGGAATTCAGAGGTTATTTTGGGAGTTGAATGGTTAGAACAATTGGACACGGTCAGTTTTAATTTCAGAAAGTTATTTGTGGAATGGAAAGAAAATGGAAGGACCATTCACCTCCAAGGAATTCCAACTCCTCCATAAAAGGTAGTGAGTTCTCACAGCATGGAAAAAATATTAAGGAAAGGGGGTTATGGATTCATAGCTCAAATCAATTGTTTGGAAAAGCAAGCACAGGATATTCTTGAAATTCACTCAAAGGATCTTCAAGATATTGTGGCTAACTATGATGAAGTTTTCCAAGAACCAAAAGGACTACCTCCCAAATGATCTCATGACCATGCCATACACCTTGTTCCAGGAAGCCTTCCTCCTAATGTCTGTCCTTATCGATACCCTCAACCTCAAAAAATAGAAATTGAGAAAATTGTCCAAGAACTTTTAGAACATGGAGTCATTCATCATAGCACTAGTCCTTATTCTTCACCAGTGGTTTTGGCCCATCGTAAGGATAATTCTTGGTGTATGTGTCCTGATTTTTATCCTCTCAATAAAATCACCATCAAGGATAAATTCCCTATTCCTGTCATAGATGATTTATTAGATGAATTGCATGGTGCAAAATTTTTCACAAAATTGGATCTACGCTCTAGTTTTCATCAAATCAGAGTAAGGGATGAGGACATTCCTAAAACCACCTTTCGTACTCATGAAGGTCATTATGAATTCTTAGTCATGCCTTTTGGTCTCACTAATGCCCCATCCACATTCCAAAGTCTCATGAACCATGTCTTTCATCCATTCCTTCACAAATTTGTCTTAGTCTTCTTTGATGACATTCTAATATATAGTAAAACATGGAAGGATCATTTGATGCATGTGGGAAAGGTTCTTCATATATTACACAAGGAAAATTTTTGTCAAACGCTCTAAATGCTCTTTTGGTGTTCAAGAAGTTGAGTATTTGGGTCATATCATTTCTCATGAAGGTGTTAAAGTGGATCCTAATAAGATTAAGGCCATTCAGGATTGGCCTTTACCTAAAACCATCAAGAAACTTCGTGGTTTTTTGGGTCTTACCGGTTACTATCACAAGTTTGTGCGCAACTATGGTAAAATTGCAGCCCCTCTCACAACTCTCACAAAAAAGGATGCTTTTCATTGGTCTGAAGTAGCCACTCAAGCCTTCATGGCTCTCAAAGAAGCAATGTGTACTACTCCAGTTTTGGCAACCCTAGATTTTCACAAACCATTTGTGATTGAATGTGATGCTTCGGGAACAGGTATTGGGATAGTACCAATGCAGGAAGGGCATCCCTTGGCATTTGAAAGTAAACAAATTTTGGGTAAGAATTTGGGAAGGTCCACATATGAGAAAGAAATGTTGGCTATTCTACATGCGGTTGAGAAATGGAGACACTACTTAATCAGTAGCCGCTTTATTATAAAAATAGATCATAGTAGTCTCAAGCATTTTCTAGAACAACGATTTTCTTATCCAGAGCAAAACAAGTGGTTAACAAAATTGTTGGGATATGATTTTGTTATAGAGTATAAGAAAGGGAAATAAAATGTGGCAACAGATGCATTATCATGTAAATATGAAGATGAAGTGGTTATCAATGCTATTTCAGGTCCTTGTTCCCAATGGGTTTCTCAGCTCCAAGAGGAATGGTTGTCAAATACAAAAACTGCTCAAATAATTCAAGAATTGATGTTAGGATCATCCAAGCATCCTCATTTTTCCTATGATGACAAGGTATTAAGAAGAAAGAATCACATTTACATTCCACACAATTCTACCATCAAATCCAGGATTCTGGAAGAATCGCATGCTTCTCCATCAGCAGGACATTCAGGTTTTTTGAAGACATATCTATGGGTAAAACAATATTTTTATTGGAAGGGATTAAAATCTGAGGTCAAAACATGGGTGGCTGAATGTGAAGTATGTCAGCGCAATAAGGGTGAAACAGTCAAATCTCCAGGACTGCTTCAACCACTACCTATCCCGGATCGCCAATGGGAACATATTTCAATGGATTTTATTGAAGGTCTTCCTAAATCGAAAGGTAAAATAGTAATTTTTGTGGTAGTGGATCACCTCTCCAAATATGCTCACTTCAATGCTCTACAACATCCATTTTCAGCAAGCAAAGTGGCTAAGGTATTTATGGACTCAATTTTCAAATTGCATGGAATGCCCAAAAATATTGTAAGTGATCGTGATCCCATATTTACTAGCAATTTTTGGAAAGAATTATTTCGTCTTAGTGGTACCAAGTTAAATATGTCTTCTGCATACCATCCTCAAATAGATGGCCAAACTGAAATAGTTAACAAATGTTTGGGTACCTATCTAAGATGTTTTGCTCAAGATAAACAATATCAATGGAGTCATTGGCTTTCTTTGGCAGAATGGTGGTACAACACTTCATACCATTATTCCATCAAGATGTCTCCATTTGAAGCATTGTATGGAGTAAAACCACCAACAATAGCAGATTATGTTCCAGGTTCTTCCAAAGTGGCCCAAGTAGACGATTGGTTCCAACATCGATAGTCAATGCTCAACATTCTCAAAGACAATTTGGTCCAAGCACAAAATCACATGAAGCAGCAACAAGACACACACCATTCTGAAAGATAATTTAATACAGGTGATATGGTGTTCCTGCATCTGCAACCCTACAAACAACTATCATTGAAGATCAAGACCAGTCAGAAGTTGGCTCCAAGATTTTATGGTCCTTACAAAATAGTGCATCACATAGGAGAAGTGGCATATCAACTAGAGCTTCCTCCCTCATCCCGTATACATCCAGTATTTCATGTTTCCTATCTCAAGAAGGTGATCGAAAAAAAAGTACACTCTCAATCAGAATTACTAGTACTTGATGAAGAAGGATGTATATATCTCCAACTAGAAGTAATTTTATAGAGCAGATCACGTATTCTTCGATCCCATCACATCAAAGAATTTCTAATCAAATGGTAGGACCTACCAGAAGAAGATGCTACATGGGAACCAGAAAGTATTTTCCAATCATTTCCAGCTTTGAGGACAAAGCTTTTCGAGGAGGGGAGCCATGTTACAACCCTAATATAGCTTAGTCGGCTATATTTCTAATATTATTATTTGTTCATTGATTTAATATAAATAAGAGTAGAATAGGTTTTATTTAATCATCTATCATCTTTCAAATCATTTGCGTAATCGCAAGGACTAAGCCCTCCTTAGTGGCGAAGGACTTAGCCCTCCTAAAGTGGCAACATTATTTGATTTATTCGATTATATTGGTATTCGTATTATTTTCTCCAAGAGTATCCTTGTAAAAATGGTAATATATACAATTAGGCAAGTTCCCTTGAGTATAAATATTCACTACAATATTCGTATATAAAAATCACAACACTCTAATATAATGGATTGGGTGGTTTGGTTATTTATACCAATACCTAAACCCTAACAATAATGTTTACAAAATCATATTAACCTAAACTAATATAATATTAAAGCTTTATGTTAATCATAAGTTAGGGTTTAACCATGAAAAAGGTTAATTTTGGGATCGTGGTATATATAAATAATAAATAATTACATTATATAATGTTTACCTATAGCCTCACACATGATTATGTCATATAATGTTAATCTTAGCCAATAAAGTTAAATTATAATATTGAACACCACCATGTAATTTTAACCAAGGGTCCAAAGAGATAAGATATTAGTGATAATAACATCTTCCCTCATCCCATAATGGATGTTCTAATAGGACCCTATGTTTGAGAAAGACTTAGTTAAATCCCTCTTAGCACTTGGAAGACAACCAACCATTTTATTAAATTTTGCTTCAATCCTTTACAACTTCAATATATAGTTCTTGGTGGGATGTCCTTCCTTCTTATAGTATCTAAAAATAGTCTTCAACTTCCTTGAAGACTTAGATTAGCCCTTGATACATTGGTTCTCTGTCTCCATATATTTGAAATCATTTGCATGAGCTTGTATTTGGAAAGAACCACCATAGTTCATCGTATCTACTTAGAAGTGAATTAAAAGAGAGAAAAATTGATTAAGAGTTAGAGATTTTTTCATTTTCAAAAATGTATAAACCACATGAATCATTAGTCGAAGCATATAAAATAAAGAAGAGATATTAGAAAGGAAATTATTGATGCAATTTGCATATTGTTTATTTTTACCTCCAATTGAATGCCTTAAACCTCATGATATAGTCTTTTATATTTTTAAAATCATCCATTTTAAGAAAAACAAACTCTAATTTCAAGTGAGTGATCATTCTAGTTTTAATTTCCTAAACAAATTATGCAATTTTATCCATACCTTGATAGGATCACTTTAATATTTTCTACGTAAAATCAAATCTGATTCAACCAACAAAGGAAACAACACAAGTACTTCCTCCTATTTATGTTGGTGAATTTCTTCATCAAGGGCTACTATTGTCTCTACTTTGAATATGTCCTAAAGGTCCTTACTCAAAAATAACCTAGTCATTAGGGTTGACCATAGGCTCTAATTTAACCCATTAAGGAAAGCAACATAGTCCTAAAGAATTATATCATGTAATCAACTCCCTAACATTACAATATATCATTGAATTGGTATCACCAATGTAAAAAGTGCAAAAACATCACACAATTTGCCAAAAACAAGGGCTCAAAATGCTTACACATGCTTAAGTAATGACATCTAAAATATTTTTCCTATTAATACCCATGAAAAAAATAGGAGCTCCTCAAATATTATAACATCTGTACCTAACCATAATTTGGTAGCCATTTTACATTGATTCACTAATGATTGTTAGTAATATTTTACCACTTCTTCACCATTAAATGCCAAAAGCAAATGAGAAAATAACACTTAGTTTGATCTCATTCATTAGGTATAAGTATATATAGAAAAATATTTTTGTGACATCCTAGGATGCCACATCAATCACCACATAGGCCAATCTTCATCAAATTATTCCAAAAAATAAGAGGAAGAGTCACTAGGATTTGAACTTATACCTTTTGTATGCAAGGAATCTTGGGATAGTGAGGCTACCCAAGGGGTCATTATTATTGTTAAGGGCTCTAAAAAACCCCCTCAATGCACATAAGGGTCATATTGAGCACTCCATTTAATGTGTTCTAAAAATTGTCATAGGTTTTGAACTCAACCTCCTATTTTCAATCAAATTTATATGTGTCACATAACCACACAATTCATAGTTGCCATATAGAGGGAATTGTTCATTTTACTATAGTTAATACCATTCAAATATTAAGAGAATGGTCGTGAGCCAACTAAAAGGTAGGGCACAAGATTTGAACACTAAACCTTCACACCATAACAATTAACAACATATTTCTATGGCTAGTGTATCATGTATCAAAATGTAGATGAAGTAGAAAAAGTCACTCATCACTTGATATAATTATTATTGTCTAAGTGAAAGAATTGATAGATTGAGACTCAAATTGCCAACTATAAAGGTAAATGACATTTTTTCATGGCAATCTAACCAATAAAGCATCACCTTGATCAAATGGAGATATGAGCCTTCTCCTTGGAGAAAGGAATCACATATAATACCTAAAATGGAGAGTACCATCAAATCAAACTAGTATGACATGTAAGACTCAAACCAATGCAATAGCTTAAGGTAATGCCTTTGAACCACCCTTCTAGAAAAAACATGAAATCTCCTATGTGGGAGAGGAATGCATGACTCTCCTTGGATAAGGTGAATCATCCCTCTAGAGAGGATAAAATAAATTTACCTTTGTGATTGGTGATCTAAATCTACACACAAAGAATCAAATATGTCTCAACAAAAACAAAATAAATATTAGAATAGGGAAAAACACTAAAATATTTAAAATAACTTATATAAAAATTGGAGTAAAATCTTCCATTTGTCTCCTATTCTAAAAACACTTATGAATATCATAGAAGAAATGATGACGACTTTGAATAAACCTTTCAAATGATAAAGTAATGATTCTTCTTACCCACTCTAACACCATGTTGGATTTCATGCCAATTTTTAATAATGAATAGAAGCAATCCAATTACTCAAATCTTATATAGGAAGAAAAAGAGTGAAAGAAAAGATGATATACTTAATTATATGGGTTACCTTGAGCAGCAATAATCACTATAATATCCATAGATAAAAATCACAACATTGTAATTCAATGGATTGGGTGGTTGGGAGGAATTTATACCAACACATAAATCCCCATAATAATAATTACATAATTATATTAACCTAAGTCAACATAAGATAAAGGATTTAGACTAATTGCAAGTTAGGGTTTAACCATGACAAGTTTAAGTGTATGTCTATGGATTATACATAAATAATAAATAATTACATTACATAATGATTTCCTATAGGATTACACATAACTACATCATATAATGTTGACCTTGGATAATAAATCCATATTACAACTTCATCACTCATGGTATTTTTTTTACATATCCAAATTTTAGAATCATTTATAATATTTAATTTTAAATTAAATAGAATAACAAATGATTGCGTATTGATGATTCAACATTAATTGTTGAGCTAGAAAATGAATATTTTGAATAATATATATTAATTATTTTTATGATATGTTGATTCTATAAAATCAACTAACTGCAGAGAGGAAAAAATAATATGTTACCATAAATTTTCATTTATTCTAAATATGTCATATTGGAGGATCCACCCCTTCTTTATATAAACATTTCTAAAATCAATCTAAATGTGTAATTTTTAATACAAAAATAAATATTTATTTTTCATGCTTTATTTTAGAAAATAAAACTAATCATGAAATTGTTTATTTTTATTTACTTACAAATAGTTATTTACTAATTTCAATATTAATACATAATTATTACCTCCTCAATGGTAGATAATGAACTCTGTGTAAAATATGAGCTAACTAGTTTTTACCATGTTGTTGTGTAGCATATTCCATAGTGGAAGTGTCACGCAATAGGTTACTAAGAATAATATTTGGTAACTATAATAACTCTTGTGTTTGTTATAGACTCCAATAAATATGCAGAGAAATAGTTATATTGTTATCGTGCAATGCATCTCAAATTATAAGTTCTATTCCCTTAATTCATAATTCAAGAGCATGAGTATATATAGCTACCATTATTTACAAGAGCCTTAAATAAAATAATGTTGGAAGAATGGAAAATGTAGATGTAAAGGTGTTGTTTTAATTTTGTGTAATGTTCTTTAAAACTTGAGCTTATTTGTTAGTGTTATATCCTAATATTTTTCTAGCCCATAGGATATGGAAGAGATGGAATATGAGAAGGTTTACTTTTATATCATTGAGCTTGTAAATAAGGAGAAGAAAAATATTTTGAGAAATAAATTTTAGAAATTGAGAGACCATTGAAGCAACATTACTTTGGGCAATAAAAAAACTAACTCACCATTTTCTAAGGCAAACATTAAATGCTCAATGGAAAATAATATATGATTATATAATTGGATGGCAATACATAGTGGTTCTACAAGAAATAAATGGTTCACGGAGAAGGATTGATGGTTAGAGGGGAATTTTTAAAATGGGTGGAATATGAATTTTAGAAAATACTAAGAGACCACTATAGTGAAAGCACTTTAGGCACTCTAACAAAACTATCTCACCACTTCCTAAGGACAACACTAAATGCTCAATAAAATTTAATATATTGTTCTAGAATTGGATATTGATATAGAATGGGTTCTACAAAAAGGAAATAATGCATGGAGAAGGGTTCATTGTTGGAGGGAAATTTCTAGCATTAGTATGGATGCCCTTAGGTCACTTGAGAATGAGATAGGAATATAACTTCACTATAGGAGGTAGATTTACATAATGAGAAATTAAGGAGAGTTCCATGCAACATAAAAGCTAATTTTTTTTATAAGTACCTACTTAAAATATTTAGGATGATTTTAAATAAAATTTACTTCTATATTGTAATATCTTTTCAATAATTCTAAAATCCTAAAAAATAACTAAAGAAAGCTTAGACCAAATGAAATGTGCTATACTGTATAAATAAATTCTTTGTGGGTACATTAGGTACTAAATTATTTTTTAATTCATAATATTCTATATTTTAAGGATATATTACTCTTTTTTCCAACAATGGTGTTTCATTTTATTTTTACCTTGTGAAACCACCTACACATCCATTTTAAGAATTGTAGTTCCACCTTAAAAAGGTGTAGTTAGGTCCTATCCATTAATTAGAGACGTATATTTGGCCTAAATATTATTTTTCAATAAACAATTTCTTCACCCAATGATATAAGTACAATATTTAAGTATATTGTCAATGAGCACTTTGTTAGGATTTAGTACATCATGTGATAAATCATAGTGAGTGGTTAAAACCATACATTTAAGAGTTTTGTGTTCATTGTTATTTAAGTCATATTATTAGATGTTATAACAATAACATAAATATGAATTGTTAGACCTAAATATGGTCAATAAGAATATATAAATTAAGATTTTTAATTAATACAACTTGTTCAACCTTAGGTTATTCTAACATGTGATATTAGACAAGTTTGAGAGAGCACCATTGTATATTTTAGAAGTAGCACCATTACACTTGCATAACATTCCAAATATATAAAAAAAGTGGACTGTCAAATAGAATGAAATTTTTAGTCGATGGGAAAATAGTGGACATACACGAGTAAATCTTATATAACTACAAAAAAATACATAATGACAAGCCAACGGATGAGCTTTGGATCCTGGGTTGTGTGCATGGTACAAGAAATATCCTTACCATCATATACAATTGAGACCACCAGGGGTTAGGGTTTCCAAATCCAAATATCTACATGAACTACCAGAAAGTGTTTAAGGATTAGATAGGTCCTTGTGTTAAAATATCCTCATGAACCACATGATATTATGGATTACATAACATTATGGAACTGAATGCAAGTAGATAATAGAATTGTAGCGAAGGAGTGTCTCCATATTTGACCTCTAGTAGTAATATAATTACCTTGAAAGTAAGTATTAACTACTTTATCTATAGTATCCCTGACCACTATGTTGGCGGATCTATTATTTTCAGCTAAAAATATTGAGCACCTAGAAACCATCCATATCATGTAGCACAATGATGTGCTCCTCAACATTCACAACTATACCCAGATTGTCGACATTGTCCAACCAAGATTTTTAACGTAAAATTTGCATGGTAAATTAGAGGTACTACATGGAGACCATGAGGACATGCACCATGGATGCACTATTGGAGGAGCATATGGGAATAGCAAGTGGAGCCTGAGCATAACCATAACCAGATTCAATGTAGATAAGAATTTGGTATGTACTACGAGTTGCTTGAAATACTCCTATAGATGAAAAATAAGTTTTCTTACTTATATATTACTTCAAACAAGGACGAAATGGTCTTCTATATTGATAATTGAGGGAAAATTCATCATATTTTTCAATTATTTAAATATTATTGGGGCTTAAATTCCTTAACAAAAAATTTAGGAGCAACAACTTATTTGCACAATTGGCTACTAGGGAACTAATTAGCTTTCATTTTAGGCTATTTGTTACTAATTTTAAGAATTTTTAAACTAAGATATTTTGATTTTTTTTGTGTAAGCCTAATCAAAAGTGAATTTAGGTTCTTTTGTGGTCTTACTACTAGTTTCCCTTGGTGTTAAATGGGATTTGAATTGAGAGGTTAGAGTTTTCTAGATCAGTTTTTGAAGTTTTAGTAGACACCACATCATTATAGGGCATGCTCCAAATGTATCTTTACCTATTGGAGAAGCCCTACATGTAAGCGATAATGACCAATGAGGAGTTTATGAGTCATTTAATCATGCTGATTTGGAATGCATGTAGTCATGATAGCATTTCCCCCATGGAGAGCCACCAATATTATATGAACTAATTCCTTAGAGCATACTTTATGAATGTACAACTATGGGTTGAGATAGAGCCATGATTCAAGAGCACAAGATAAAAATTAAATTTAAGGGATAAGATTTTTGATTATATTTGTTTGGATACCTTGTTCTAGCGGTGGATATTCACATAGAGGATGTCCTCAATAACAAGGAAATCGAATGTGTGACCATTTGTTGAAAGATTTTGTGAAACTTGCTAGCGATGACAAATCCAAAGGCAATAGGGTCGAGTTTGTGAGCTACTTGATGCACAAGCTTTCAAGGAATTCTAAGGGTATCCTGAATCTATCAATAAAATCAACTAAATAAAAAAAACATAATTCTTTTTATCTCCTTTTTATTGTATGAAGCATTAAATAGGCAAGCTGGCAATTTGACCGAAATTATAAACTTTTAAAGAAAATGTCAAGAGGTCAAAACCCACCAATACCACAATTTATTTTACAACCCTAAGAAGGATAATAATTTAATTTTGTAATTTTCTATATTATTTTTGAAAAAAATATTTTAATTTTGCAATTTCCTAGTGTTTATTAAAAAATGTTGACTATAGTGCATATATTACAAAATTAAGGGGGGTAGTAATTTTTTTTGTAAAAGGTACATTTTGGTGGTGACTAACACCTTCCAATTTAAAGATATTTTCTTTAAAATTTTATACTTTGAAAACCATTCGCACAAGAAATGATGTTGATAAATTGAACTGATTGATGATTCTAAAATAGAAGATTCGAGTGCTTGAGATGAAACAACTCAAAGTCAAATAGGTCTATTTTGAATGTGATTTCTATTAATTCATATATTTAAATATAAATGGGTTAGAAATGGAGGCCAACAACGAGGATCAAGAGCCCTCACATAACAAACTCAACATTCAACCATTTTATCAATGACACTGCATCGCTAGACAAAGCAAACACGAATACATCACTATCACAGGAAATAATATATTTAGATGAACAAGAACAAGATGCAAAAAATAAAGAGAGAGGTTATTGATCTCACCATAGTGAGTGGTATTTAAGATAAAAAATTATAAGAGGTCATAACAATTGTTGGCATTGGATGCATGGCAACAGTGAAAGTAGAGCACTTGTTATAATATAAGGGTTCATAGATAATAATGGTAGCAAAAAATTTACATGTAGCACATGATAAATATCCTCACAATGAAGACAATGAGGAGGAATATATTTATTAAATGAGTCAACCTTGATCCTTGCAAATAGATGTGTATGTCCCTACTCACAACAAGATGTTCACTGTAATTATAATTTCTATTAAATTTTTGTGTATTAGGCTTTGAATATGTATTTATATGATGTGTGATAAAGATTTTTAAAATATGTTTGTAGTGCATGATCGATGGTACCCAACTCTCTTAAGTGCAAGTAAAGAGTTCACATTGGGGGAGGAAGAATTTTCAATGTTCAATGTGCCCATAATCTTTATAATACTATAGTTAATATTTTTTAAGCACAAGGTGATCTAAGATTGATAAAGAGTATGTGTGATAGAAGCAAGGTCCCACACACGAGATAATGAAGGTTTGATGTCGAAATAATAAAGTAAACTACGTAAAAAATAATTTACTATATTACACATGGTAATTGTAGTGATTGGTTACCCATGCAATCTAGTAGGATGAGAAGGTTAGCATAAGGACACTCATGGTTGAAGAAGCAAAGAAAATTCAAAGATATCTAAATCTATTATAAGTTAAGCCCCATGCCACATTGAAGGTGAATGGTTTTGTTTATCTCCATTCACAAGAAGATAAAAATAAGTCAAGATCAATTTGACTAATTATCTATGAAAGGGTGTATGAATCTCAATCATAACTATGGGGAAAGTCAATAGAAGAATTGATATCTATCATTTGTTAAGTTTTTAGTGAGATCATTCCTATTGAAGAGCCAAAGCTAGATCTAAGTGCCAAAGCAAATATCAAAAATCAAAGCCAAAGAAATAGTCAAGAGCTAGCACACACGTATCATTCCATGAGGGGATGTTAAATAATTATTACCAAATGATGTAAAAAGGGGAAATATTAGGATTTATTACATTATGTGATAAATCATAGTGAGTGGTTAAAACTACATTATTATTTAAGTCATGTTGTTAGAGGTTGTTAGAACAATAACCTAAGTATGAACTGTTAGTTAGACCTAAATATGGTCAACAAGATTGTATAAATTAAACTATTTGGTTAATACAAGTTGTTTAGTCTCAGGATCTTCCAACACACTTACCATTTATAAAATATTAAAAATATTAAAATATCTAGTCAAATTTTTAATTTCATCTAATTTATAAAAAATAATTTATATGTATTTTTTAATAAAATAAAACTTTAATTTATTACTTATAACTAATGAACAAACATCTAGGTTCATCCATTATGATAGAATATTTTATTTTTCAATAACCACATTAAAGTTTACTTATATGTTTGAATTTGAAATAGCTCATGGTAGGCTAATTCCCACTAACCTCCATTAAAATTGAACCTTGATAGGATTTATATAAGTAGCATATTTTTTCTAGTTATATTTTACTTTCATAAACATATGAAGTCAATAAGTGTTAATGTTTTTTTATGGGATTGAAACCTTGGTTTATAATGTAAATTTTTTTCTTCTTATTACTTGCATTAAATTTTGTGAATTTTTTACAAGTATTTTTTTAATATTAACTTTAGAGTATACATTTTTTATTTATAAAGTTTAATTTTTAATTGATTATATGGGATTGCAATAAGTATTATATGGGAAAACTATGTATGAATATCTTTGTATTATATGTGATTATAATAGTTTTACTCATATATTGTTTTTTGATAATAATGCATGTATGTTCTTGTAAGTATCAAACTTAGGTATATTGAGAAAATAATTCAATTTTGGGATTATATTGTAAATTCATGTGAATATAAAGGTGAATGATAAAATTAGGTATCTATGCTTTAATATAAATTAAAATATATAGATATTTAATTTATATTTATTAATATGTATATATATACCTAGGTTACACTAGGTATAGCCCTTTGCCACAAGATGGGCTTTATGCTTATCTATAGTGCCATCTGCCCTATATTTTATTTTGTAAACCCATTTGCAACCTATGGGTTTCTTTCCTTTAGGTAGCTTCCATGTTTTATTATTTATGAGGGAGTTATATTCTGCATCCATAGCTGCCTTCCACTGAGGCAGTCTAAGTGCTTCATCAACTGTAGAAGGTTCATTCTCATCACATGCTGATAAGTAAACCCTCTCCTCATCTATCTCCATATCATATTCCCTTGGTAACTCTCTATCAACAAAAAGGTCTTGAAAATCTGCACAAATATATCAACTGAAGTGGATGCTTCATTATTTTCTTTCTGTGACATGCTTCTTGTATTTGGACGAGTGAGAGTAAGATCAGGTGGGGAAGTGAGTTTAGAGTCTTTTACTGTGCTTGTATACCATTTGGGTGCCTTTTTCTGTTGTGAAGTAGGAGGTTGATGTTCCTCCTCATCATCTTGGTATACTGATGTAGTGTTGGATGTGAAAGCTTCATCAAACACTACATCTCTACTTACATGTATCTTCTTGGTAAATGGGTCTATCAACTGATAGCATTTTGAAAATTCATCATAACCAAGAAATATACAAGGTAAGGATTTCTCATCTAATTTGTTTCTTTTCTCCTTAGGTATATGCATAAATGCATTACACCCAAATACCCTTAGATGAGTTATGGAGGGTTTCCTACCACTCCATGATTCCTGAGGAGTCATACCTTCAAGAGCCCTATTCAGAAGATATACTGCAGTTTGAACAGCTTTAGCCTAGTAAGTTTGCTCAAGGTTGGCCCCCTTAAGCATACATCGAACCATTTCCATTATGGACCGATTTATTCTCTCAGCAACCCCATTGGATTGAGGAGTGTAGGCTGTTGTTAACTGTCTTTTTATCCCATATGTTTGTAGAAATGAGGAAAATTCTTTTGATGTGCATTCCCCCCCTCGATCTGAACGAAGTGTCTTAATAAAGCATCTTGATTCCTTCTCAACAAGAGTTTTCAATTGTTGAAAATAGGAAAATGCTTCAGACTTCAATTGCAAGAAGAAGACCCACATCTTCTATGAGTGATCAACAAAAAATTGAAAATACCATTTTCCTCCATAACTTGTAGACATAGGACCACACAAATCTGTGTGTACCAACTCCAAAGGTACCTTAGCTCGAAAAGAACTAGGTTCAAAAGGTACTCTATGTTGCTTTATTGACAAGCAATCAGAGCACACTGGCAATGTAGATGAAAGAGTTGGGAGTCCTTTCACCATTTGATATTTACTCAACTCTAGTAAATATCCTGAACTCAAATGCCCAAATCTCTTATGCCAAAGAGAAGTGGCCTCCTTTGTGGTGACTGCCATTGCAGTATGGGTAGAGGTAATTGCATCTAAGACAAACAAACCATGTTTGTATGAACTTGTTGCTATCTGTTTTCCATTTTTAGTGATAAAGCAATGTTTCTTTTCTTTGTCCACTGTAAAATTGACATTCATGTTATTGTCCAGGATTTGTGGAACTGACAAGAGATTATTTTTCAATCCTGGAACATAAAGAAATTTTTGAATATTACATTCTCCATCTGGAAGGGAGACAGAAACACTTCCTTCTCCTTGAACTAGATAGGTCTGATCATCAACAATGGTGACTGGTCTACCTTCTCGAGCCTCAAATATTGTAAACCAAGATTTATCGCCAGTCATATGTTTACTAGCGCCTGAATCTATGTACCACAAAGAGTCCTTGTGGGAGGAATCTATATGTGTCATGAGCACTTTGTGTGCTCGTTCAGAATATGAACTAGAATCTTCAGCTGCAATGTGACCCTGTTGATGTTTGTTCTTGTTCTTAGTTTTGCTTTTGCCCTTTTTGTTTCCTTGTTCATTGGGCGGTTTGTTCTTAAACCAACATCTTTTGGTTTCATGAGTGTCTTTGTCACAAATTTTACAATACTGCTTCTTCTTTGAAATCTCTTTGGCTTTACCCTTATCTTGATTAGAAGAAGAACCTTTTTGTTGATTCCACTTTTTCTTACCACCTTGTCTTTTTGAGAAAAGTGCATTGTTAGATGCCTCATCTCTTTGTAGTTGAGTAGCTTCTTCTGTTTGAAGCATATTTACCAACTCGATAAAAGTTACTATCCTGCCAAAAACTTGTAGTGAGGTGATCAACATTCTGTAGGAGTCAGGAAGAGCTCTCAAATGATTGAGTTCAAGATTTGGTCTTCTAGTTTCTCTCCTAAGGATTGCAGTTTTGTTTTTAATTCTACGACTTTGCAGAGGAATAGTTCTACTATTTCTCCTGATTTCATATGTAGAGTATGAAGCTGTGTTTGAAGGTTAAGAATCGTTGATTGATTCTTACCCTCAAATATGGTACTTAAGGCATCCCATGCTACCTTAACAGTTGTAGCTTCACTGATATGAGGTTGGATATCATCAGTAATAGCAAGCAAGATCATTAAGGATAGCTTTTTATCCTTTTTATCAAAATATCTTTGATCTTGTCTGGGTGATTGAGGTCTAGTGACACTTCCATCCACTATTGACCACAATTCCTCTACAGTTAAGATAACTTTCATCCTAGTCTTCCAAGCTGATTAATTTGAACCTTTGAGCAGTTGGCTCTCAGTGAGATACTTGTGTATCATGGCCATGTTTTAGGTTTCAAATTTTAGAGGACTAAGATGGGATATCTTGTACTATACTCTCAAAAGAGTATATGGAAGGTGTTTTCAATTGCTTCTATAAGATATTTAATGGCACCTGACTTAACACCCTTACCAAGGGATGAAAAGTTGGAGGATTTTTTAAGCCAAACAAAATAGAGCAAATGAAACAGGAGTAGGTTTTGAAAACTTATGATTTTGCTCTCTAGGATTTTTAATGGCACCTGCTTTAACACCCTTATCAAGAAGGATGAAAAATTTGAGGTTATTAAGCCAAAAAAATAGAGTGTATCAAGGTGTTTTGTAGTTTTAACCTTGTGATGGGGAGAAATTACTTGTTTGGAACCTATGCAAAGTGTAGCATGGTTTGTGAGTGAAGTTTAGGTGTTGTGAAATGCTTCTTGGAATGTTTATATTTTACTGTTTAATTGCACATAGAAAACATGAATGTTTAGTGCAATAATCAAAACATAAGAGCAACCCAAATTTGTATCACTCGAGGTGTCGGATGCAACCGAAAATGCACCTAAGACAAGCAATTTTTGAAGAGAAGGTGTCGAGTAAAATCGAAAATGCACCTTTCTTATTCTGAAGTATCCCCCCTTAATATTTACAATTTTGCAAACTATAGAATTAATCAATAAAAAATTCTATCCCCCTTAATGTTTTACAAAATGTAGACTTTAGAGCACTCCTTTCAAGACAAGTCGACACACGACCCACTTTTGAAAGGCTTCCAGAACTAGTCGACACACGACTTAGTTTTGATATAACCCGTAATTATTCAATACTCAAAAATTGGAGGTGCATAAGGATTAAAAGGTTCTCTAATCCTAATGGGACCATAACTTCGATCCAAACCGTTCCAAGGATCAGTGTAAGTATTGAAACGGGGTAAGCTCGTTCTATGCTCTCTAAGAATACGATGAAAATGAGATCTTGTGGTCTGCTGTCTAAGTTCGTTCCTCTTTTGAATAACTCTTAGACGACGAAGGGCTTTTGAGATCCAAGGCTTTTTCTTCATGAGACAAATTTGTTCTCTCAAAACAATGTATTAAAGAATTTTGGAGAGTAAAAAATTATTAGGAGTCTCAATTTGCAAAAGAAAGGTTTTTTTTTTAAAATGCATAAATTTAATTGAATTTGGGCATAATTTAATTAAGAAAAAATTTTTTGATTAAAAAATCACTTAGTTTTGGAAAAAAAAGGATTTATAAGCAAAATGATTAAATCTTTAATTAAAAAAATACCTAAATAAAATTAAATAAATACAAAAAGAAAAAATTATACCTGTCCGCCTTGAGAGAGAGAAAAAAAACTGGTTCTCCCCGTCGGGAGTCGAACTCCCGACGTCGCGGCTAGTAGCCCAACGACTGGCGCTCCTGCCAGTCGGGCTACGTCGCCCGACGGGAAGGGAAGGGAAATATTTTCCCTTTCTTCCCTTTCCCTGTCTCTAGCGGGAAAAAAAAATAATTCTCGCACCGTCGGGAGTCGAACTCTCGATGTCGTGACGAGTAGCCCTACGACTGGCACTGCTGCCAGTTGGGCTACGCCGCTCGACAGGAAAGAAAAGGGAAAGAAATTCCCTTTCTTCCCGTGCTGGTGGAGAGGCGAGAATTTTTTTTTTTGGTGGGATTAATCCCACATCGCCCGCAGGGGCGATTCTCCACCGACTTAAAAGGGCAAAGTTGCCCTTAAGCCTTTGATTGCCTGTGGGCAATCAGTTGTCTCATTGTGGCCTTTTTACTATGGCCTAGTGGCACATGGCCAGTCCGCCATGCGTCGCGTCCGATGGCACATGGCCATTCCGCCACGTGTCGCCACATCAGTCTATCCAGGTGGCACGTGGCCAGTCCGCCATGTGTCGCCACGTCCATCTACCTCAGGTTCCATGCCCGAGGCCCAGTCAGTCGCATCCATATACCTCAGGTTCCATGCTCGAGGCCCACCACGTGTTGCATCCGATCCAGTGCCTCAAAAAACATGTTCGATCTGCCTCAAGATCCGATCTAGTCTAGTCCAACAGCCCCATCCAGTCCAGTCGTCAGCTTGTCAAGTCCACCTCGTTGGTTTGCCTCGGGATCTGTGCTCGAGGTTGTGTCCACCAGTCGTCAGCCTGTCAGATCCACCTCAAGATTCGTGAGGAGAAACCTGTTTGGAGCGAGTGAATCTCGTCTTGTCCAGCGTCGAGGGGGAAACCAGGTGAGTTTCGACAATTAGCTCTGATACCAATGTAGGTCCAAGGTAAGTCCAAATTGATAAAATGAACATTAACATTAACATATGATTGATAGGATTATTTATAAGAATTAAACTAACCTAATCTCGTCTATCTCGCTAACCAACATGGTAGGAGAGACGTGTAGCTAACCACTAACCTAGGTAGAGAGTTCTAACCATAACGCTAACCTAAATATCTAACATGGGATATTTTGGTACTTACCTAGTTTAACCATGAGGAAAATATCTCATGGTAATTACATAATTACATAGAAAAGTAAATGTAATAACCCCACGTAGTGTAATGCAATACACTACCTTATTTTACCCTAACAGGTATATGGATAAAATAAATATATACCTATATTTATTTTATTCTACACCTTAATATCATTATTCTTACAATTACTAAATTAAAATAATTCCAATATCAAGTCTAACTCTAGTCAACTCAAGGTCAAAGGTGGCATGGCATGAGACTTGAATGTGGTAGCATGTGTGAGGCACATAATGGCATGTGGTATAAGTGTGGTGGCATGTGGCATAGGTATGGTGGCACATGTTGTGGAGGTTTTTCTTCATGACTATTTTCCAATGGAAGGATAACCTAAACTATATATTTGGGCTAAACTCCTGTTAAGATAGTGCAGATTTACAGTGCAAAATTATATGGTGCTAATTGTGTAGAACCAACTGTGTGAGCTAGCTATGAGACATTATTGTTTACTTAAGATATTGGTGATTTGCACCAATCACATTTGAGGAAAAGGTTTGAATATTTTTTTGAAGATAATATAAAAGTGAAGATACGATTTTGGCCATGGTTTTTACTTCTATAGGGTTTTCCAAGTAATAATGGTGTCTTTTATGTGCTTGATTTATTTCTATCTTACTTTATTTATTTTTTTAATTCATTAAATTTTATGTTATTTATACTTTTGTAATATATATTTGACATATTAATAATTTTTTGTTTGAGTTTGTTTTAATACGATGCATTTAGGGGATTTTGTTTACTTCCTCACCCTTCAATGTAAAATCTAAATGTCCTTATTTTTTATATAAACTTAAATTTAATTATATATTATTAAATTTAAATAAAGGGGTAAAAACTTATTGATAAAAATTTTGGATTACAGAGTACAACTAAGCTTCCAACTAGGACTCAAATAAATAGCTAAACAGACTAAAACCACTAGACTAGAATGACACCCAAAAAAGATAACAAGAACAAACCACATTAAGTCTGTACATCCTTGTGGATCAACTCCCACAGGCGTTGAGAGCCCCCAGACGAGAGACTCTCCCAATTATCAATACTCCAAGCATCCAGTAGCTCAGAAGTCCTTTTGGCCAGGTAATAAACAACTGCATTCCATTCCCTTGGAATGTGCACAAAGGATATAAATTTGAACTCTTCACTCATTCTTGAGAATCTGAATGGCTACAGAGGCCAACTGCCAATTAACTTCCTCCACCCTTTTACTATTTAAAATATTAACCACAATTTGAGAGTCAGATTCGTAGATAATCCTATGCCATCCAAGAACAAACCCCCTCCGCAAGGCCTCAAGAATTGCAAGAGCTTCCATAAAATTGTTGGAGTGAACACCTTTATAAATGGAAAAGAAAAAACTGACACCCCTAGTAGAATCTCTCCCAACACCGCCAATGCCAACATGTCCAGGATTACCCCTGGATGATCCATCAGTATTAACTTTTAAAACTCCTCTAGGGGGTGGCCTCCACCTACCATCTCTCCTAACCTTCTTACTGAGTTGAAGAACCCTACTAGGGCTAGAAGAGTTCACACCATACCCAAAGATACCAAGGGCTTGCTATACCTTCTTCTCCCTAGAATCCAAAAGAAGTTGCACATCACATTTTCTATGGATAGTTTCCTAAACCATTTACAGGATCCTTTGCTAGATTTGTTGAACAACCAAATAAATGCCCTAAAAAATGCCCCAGTTATGTTCGAGCCAAATTTTCCAGATGATGCAAGAAGGGCCCAAATTCCAAGCCACTCAAAAGAAGGGGTCCTTGGCTAGAGGTCTACCCAGACTATTCCAAAACTCCACTAGGGACAACACATGAAAACATGGATGGTTCCAAGATCTCCACCAACGGTGCCAAATGTTTCTAGGAAAGGAGCATTGGAAAAATAAATGAGAAGAGTCATCCTCATTCTTACTGCAAAGGACACAAAAAGAGGGACCCTGAAATCTCCTCTTCCTCACATTATCCCAAGTGAGGCATCTATTACAAGCTACCAACTAGAGAAAGAAGTTACATTTTAGCCAGGAAAATTTGTTCCACACCTTTTTCCACCAAGTGACAGGAAGACTCCTATACTTTTTCTTATCAAAAACCTGATAACCATAGGCTACCGAGTAGGTTCCCTTAGGATCAGGGTTCCAAGCTAGAATATCTTTACCCCTCAATGAAGAACAAGGTATCCCCATAAGAATAAGAGCAAGCACCTCTCTATCCTTGGCCAGTCCCCCTTGGGGCCATTCTTGCGGATCTTTCCACTTGTACATCTCCATATTTCCAAAAGACTGGATTTTTTTAAAGTCCTCCACATGAGACCAACCTACTTCCAAGAAAAAAATGTGTAGGGAACGTAACCTAAGATATTGATTCAAGGTAGGAGGGTGGCCATCCTAAGAATATTCCCAAAAAAGAGCATTTTATCCCTGATTGCAAATCCAAAAAAAATCTTGCTTGATTAAATTAGCTCATCTTTTCAGAGTGCCCCAGCAAACAGAACCTTTCCCAACCAAGCTGACTCTAGGGATCTCAGCCTCAGAAATACCTCTCAAGTATTTATAAGATAATATTTCAGCCCAAATCTGATCTTGAGAGGTACACCATCTCCAATAAAGTTTTACAACCAAAGCCTTCCCAAAAAGAGTTGTTTGTCGCAACCAAAGGCCTCCATATTGCATTGGCCTACATATAGAATCCCACCTAACCAAACTCCATTTAGATTTATCAAGTTTTATAGACCATAAAAAATGTCTTGACAAAGCATCCATGTCCTTGATGAAGTGAGAGGGAGCTATTTGTACAAAACATCTATAAATGGGTAAAGCTTGAACAACAAATTTTAAAAGCAATACTTTACCTACAATGGATATCCATATGAAAGTCCAGTGATTCACCTTCATTCTAAAATTATCAAGCATAGACTGCCAAGAAGATCTAGGTAGAGGATGAGATGAAATTGGAATACCAAGATAAATGAAGGGGGAGTCCCAACCTGGAATCTTAGAATGCGAGCAATCCTGGCTTGAATAAGAGGAGGGGTATTGAAGAAGAAAATAGAAGACTTGTCCTCATTAATCAATTGTCCAGAAGCACCAAGATATATGTCAAGAGACTGTCTAATATTTCTAGCTTCCCTAATAGTGGCAACTCCCAACAAAGTAGTATCATCAACAAATTTAAGGTGGGAAAGAGGTGGAAAACTACTATCCCACTTCCACCCCTGAATGAGACCCTACATGACTTGAGACTTGAGAAATATTCCCAACCCTTTCGCCATAATGATAAACAAATAAGGAGATAAAGGATATCCTTGCCTCAATATCCTTGAGGCCTCAAACAACTCTGATGGCTCATTATTAACAAGAATAAATAATGAGGAAGAAGAAACACAACTCATCACCCATCTAATCCATTTCTCCTTAAATCCAAAAGTAGCAAGAACTTTTTGAAGAAAGGACCATCTGACCCGATCATAGGCTTTGGCCATGTCCAACTTAATGAAAATAGTTTTATTCTTAGAATTTTCCATCGAGTGAATAGCTTCTGTAGTAATAACAAACCCATATAAGATTTTCCAGCCAACAACAAACCCTCCTTGCTCCTCAGAGATGATTTTTCTCAACCATATCTTCAGCCTCTCAACAATAATTTTTATGATCTTATACACAACATTGTAGAGAGCAATAGGCCTGAACATATCCAAGGAATTTGCTCCCTCTTTTTTGGGTATAAGCACCACAAAGGTAGCATTTAGGGCCCTTATCATCTGTTTGTTCTTTTGGGACTCATGGACCACCTTCAAAAGATCAAATTTGATTAAATCCCAAAACTCTTGATAAAACTCAATCGAGAATCCATCTGGGCCTGGGGATTTTCCTTTTTCATATTGAATACAACATTTTCCAACTCCTCAAGGGAAATTGGACCCATCAAGTGCTCATTCATATCTCTAGAAACAATCGCTGGAATATAGTTTAGAATAAGCTTTTCATTCTCATCATCTGATAGGGAGTCCTCCTTGAAGAGAGAGGAAAAATACCTCTTAGTATCTTCTAAAATATCCTTGAAAGAAGAGAGCAGGGCACCCTGAGAATTCACAAGAGAGGTAATTAGGTTACCATTACAGTGAGCCTTAACTGAGTAATAAAAGAAGGCTATGTTCCTATCCCCTTCCTGAAGCCAATCTACTCGAGCTTTTTGTTTCCCAAAAATTTCTTCCCTCAATTTCCATTTAGCAAGGTCTTTCACATCCTCAGATTCCTCAATAAGAAACTCCTTCGTGAATCCCTAATCTCTAATATTCCTTGAAGATTCTTCCATCCTCCTAAGAGCTACAAGCTTAGCCAAGGAAAGGTTCCCAAAATTTAGTCTATTCCATCTCTTTAATTTATGTTTTACAAATTGTAGTCGCTTCATAAAGGAATACATAGCAATGCCATGAGGAGGTTTGCCAGTGGTCCACCAGCCTCGCATGAAATCATGAAGCTTAGTATCATGAAGCAAAATAAGTTGAAACATAAAGGAGAGATTATTTTTTAGCCCTAACTCCAAAGTAGAAAGTTTTATAGGCCAATGATCAGATCCCCTACCCTCCAAAATCATATAACTAGCACTTCTATTATTATCCATCCAATAATTGGATATCAAAAACCTATCCAGTCTCTCTGAGATGGAAGCTTCCCCACACCTTCTATTGTGCCAAATAAATATCCCATTAGCTAGCTTGATGTCAACCAAGTTTAGGGCCTGGATATGAGCACTGAAGACAAAAGAAAAAGGCTCGAGACGGTCCACCCCACCATGTTTCTCCTCCAAACAAGTGATAGATTTGAAGTCTCTAGCCAAAATCCATGGGTACAGGGGAACCAAACTTCTCACAAAGCAAATGTGCTTCCACAAATTCACTTTACCATTGTAATCAACATGAGGATACACATTTGTAAGTAGGATGGTTTCACCAGATTCATTATCATACCCGACCATCAAAATAGATCATCTAAAATCCAAGTAAGAGGGGATATCTTAACCGGATCCCATAAACAAGTGACGCCACCAACATATCCACATGCACCAATACACTGGCATTACCCCCTTCTCCACAACTTGGGAGTAATATTGAACATACTATCAATAGCCAATTTAGTCTCCTAAATAAACACCACATCCGGAGAATGCACATGAACCAAATCACGAATAAATTTTTGTTTGGGGATGTTGTTCAACCCCCTTAAATTCCATGAGAGGATAATCATTTTTGGGGGTTATAAAAATGGGAGTCCAATGTTCTCACCAAGCCTGACTCCACCAAAGTATCCCACATTAACTTAATTTTATCCTGATCCTTCTTCTGACCCACCTTCATATTCTTATTCAAATTTTTTTTTTTAATTATTTTTTGCTGCAATCCCAACACCATAGGAGTTTTATAGTCCAAGGATGACTGCATCAGTGCCTGAGTAGGAGAGGGAATAACTAAATCTGTACCACTTTCCAAAATAGTTTCCCTTATAGGGCTAGACCCATCCATGTCCCCTATACTCAGATCCAAATCCCTTTGTCCTTTATTTAAACCCCCTAGATCTGATTCCTTAAGTTCCTCCTCAAGAAGAGACATGATTCAACCTTGTTATATTTGCATTAGGCAACTACGTTTGAGGTATCTCCATGCGTTGATCAAGATCATCTGATATTTCAAAATGGTTGAGTAGAGCATTTGGCTAGCTATCCTTAAGGTCTTTGTTTTCCCTTCATCCTCTGTTTCAGGATTTTACCGAAACAAAACCTTTCTTATCCTGTTCTCCTTCCTTTATCGGGGCTTTTCATTTATCCAAACTTTGTTCATATCGAAAGGGCCCAGAATTTGAAGCCATAGGCGGGATAAACTTAGGGTATTTTCTTTGTAGGTGGCCATATTCACGATAAATCCGACAACGAAATGGAAGAGCTTCATAGTCAATTTTTTGAATCCATATAGTTGATCCAAATTGTATTTCAATAGAATCTGGAATAGGATTATTTAAGTCAATTTCAACACAAATACGAGCAACAAAGATTACCTTTTTATCCATTGTCTGTTGTGACGGTCCAACCAACTTCCCAAGTAGAAGGACAATCTTATGCAAGATATCAGTTCTCTAGAATTCCAATGGGAGCCATGGAAGCCGCACCCATACAACAACCCACGATGATCGCTCCTCTGATGTGTTGAAAACAACATGCCAAGGTTTAAGAAAGAGTCCCACTTGGTTATAGAAATAAGGACCCCTTTAAAATGCTTTGTTATGATATGCAATACAAGAGAAAACCAGCATAAAATAGCTGTTCGCACTCAGCATCACATCCACATTGCCTTCAGGATTCCAAGTTTTCCTAACCCAAGCCTCCACAAAGGGGAAATAAATTTGGATGCCCAAAAATTTGCTAATAAGGGCATGTTTGGTTAGATACTCCACATCTTCCGCCACCGAGTTTGGTTGAACCACTAGAACTAGCCTGACTTCACATCGTTCCAAACATCCATTGTTATTTAACAAGTGGTTCCCGACATGCACTAGAAAATCCTGTTTCTTCCAGTCATTTTTAGATGAAAAAAACATCGCGAGCATGCACTCTCTGTGCTAAACCCAATGCCATCATGACATTCATCCAATTTTTTAGACCTCCTCCAAAAGCTGATGCCATCCCCGCAAAGCAGTTTTTCTTCATCAAACCCTAGCAGAGTAGTTTTTCCTCATCAAACCCTAGCAGCTATCTCTGCAACTCTATTATTAAATTATAATAAGAGTTGTTTTCATATTTTTTAAAGTACTATCTAATAATAATAAAATAAAATAAAATATTTTCAATCAAAATCATAATTATAAGATTTTTTTAGAATGAAATTTGAATAGATGCATCAATAAGATTTTACAATGTTTAATATTAAATATTCAAACAATGTAATATTGAAATATAATTTTGAACTTCTAGAAAAAAATCTATATATTTCAATGCGTTTTTTTGAGTGTATGGGTATTATATAAAATTTTATAAATAAAAAATAAATTTTTAAAATATGTGATTGTAAGTGATACATAAAGTTAAAGGTTTATGTTCCTTTAATACAAAGGAACATATGGTATGAAAGGTTAAAAATATTTTGAGAATGAAATAAGGATGTCTTAAAAAATAGACAAACTAGAATGAATAAAACTTAGTCAAGTTGAGGGAAAAAGTGTGATTGTAAGTGGTAGATAAAGAACATATTTTTAAACTAACTAAAAACTATAAAATAGACATAATGAGAGAAAGACAACATTAAAATGGTTCAAATTAAAAGTTAAAAAATAATTAACTTGAAGTTGAGATTATTTTTTAAAAATATTTTAAAAATAAATAAATAAATTTAATAAAATTGTTATGTTTAAAATAAATAAAGGTTAAAAGATTTTAAAAATAAAGGAGAAAAATGTAATCATATTAGAAAAAATAAAACAAAAGTAATAAATTTATATAAAAGATTTAGAAAGTCATAAAGATTAAAAATACTTAAATTAACATAATAAAAGAGTAAAAAAACAACATTAAGTAATCAAATAAAAATATAAAAATTAATTTTATTTATACAATTAATTCATTACTATTTATAATTTTATTATATACGTATAACCCATTAACCTAATAAAAAATCATATATATATATATTCAAATAGCTAATTGGAAACTTTGGTGGTCCAACATGAATACATGAAGTAAAATGGTCTCGTGATTCCCATAAGACCATTATTTTGGCTGTTCACGCTCTTTTTGTGTGTGAAATCGTCTATTAAAAAAAAGAAACACGAAATGTAAATTTAATCAATTCAGTAAGTATAAAAAAAATTTGTATTTTTTTTTTAATAATTTGGTTACATGATTTGAATAGGAAGAGTCATTGTATGATATGAACATGAAAGAATCATCTTGAATAATGATATTAAAATAAATGATCTATTTTGATTTAGGGTAAAATGAAATTTTTTATAAATTTGGTTTTTCAAAATTAATTCTGATCAAAATTAATTTTGATGATGTTTAAAGGTTAATGGAGGAAAACCAATGGAAGTGATGTTTTTCCAAGTAATTTAGAATTTTTTTTTTTTTTTTTAACATAGGGGAGTTGGTTACATCCACACTAATTTTAGTAACTGTCAAGTGTAGGGTTCAAACCATAGGAACAACTCCCAACAAGCCTATACCACCTTGTTATTGTTGACTCGACATGAGGGGGACCACCGATCACTTGGGATTTGTATCGTTGTTGTTGGTTTAACACATGGTCAGAGGATTTAGATCAAACTAGTACCTTTGCAACATGCATGCCTCCAAGGTTTGAACCTAGGTCTCTTCTTGGTAAGTGCTTGGCCAAACAAATAAATTACCAATCCACCTATTGGTCACAAATTTGCCTAAGTATAAAATATCATTTGTGCGCCCTAGACCCGACCAACATTGAAATGCCAAAGGAGAAATGTCCTTTAGGCCAATATCCAGAGAGGGTTGGTTCTCGTACTAAAACTAATGATCAATTTAAAGCTTAGGGTAGAAGGAAAGAAATGGGAAATGACATAAATGAATGAAAAATATAGCTATAATCCGGAAACATAAGGTGGGGATAAACTAACAACAAAAATTCACAAGTATTAATTAGCATATAACAGAAATAAAGGCACATGAACCACTCATAGTTTGCCAAGATAACCTCCAAAAAAGCATTCTAGTATTCACTCCCTCACAAGCAGTAATTAAATCTAGATGCATAATTTAAAATCAGCAAATAATGGACATGAACATAATCAGAAATGACAAACAGAAAGAGACCAAACACAATACTACTCAAGGAATTAAAGCTAAACGTCTTTCTATTTACGCTGAAAACTTAAAAGTGTTTTTTTGTAGAGTGTCTATCCTTCTCCATTACATCAAAATGCTTAATATTTATAGAGGATTTCACCTCTAAAATTAATTGCAAATAAAAACAAAATGCTAGCTAGTCAAAGACCATCAAGAGCAATTATCTCCTCAACAGCAGCAACGCTCGAATCATAACATTATTTAAGAAGTAGTGATCCCTCTTTCATGGGGAGCATCTAGGAAATTAACAGGATTGGACGATGGAAAATCATATCAAACGTTGGTGCATTGAAACTTAGCAATATCATGCGGAAATCAAGAGATTGGATATTAAATTTTGGACACCATCTCACCACTTTACACCTTGGAATCTTATCTTCGCTAGGGGAGACCCAACAATAATTAACTTTGTCTTGAAAATGGGCAAGATCAGTGGAGGATGCCTCAAAAATGAACAGGATTGCACCAAAATACACGACGTAGCATTTAATATTAGCATTTCTTCAACAGGAATTCTAGAAATATTAATTTCATTGCTCCAAGAATTAAATTCCATTAGTCTCTGACCTTTTCCAAAAAATATCAACAACAATGGCACCTTCGAAAGAAAACTTTGCTGAAAGGAAGGGGCAAGAATTGATTTTGCCCAAGCAATTTGGTGTTTTCGCCTATAAATATGCTTTTGCCCTTATCCTAAGTAATTTCACCTGAAAACTAAAGAACTTCACCCAAAAATCGAATGAAAATGACTTCTACAAAAAATAGGCGAAAATGATTGATTTCGCCCTCAAGAGGGATGAAAATAATTTTTGCCCCCTACCTGGGGTGACTTTGACTTTGACTTGAGCTTAAAGATGCTAGTTTAGGACTTTCGCTTCAACTTGGGAGAAATTACTATTTCTGCCCAAAATGGGATAAAATTACATTGATAGACGCCTTCATTAAATTCTCTTTGACTTTGACTTAAGCAACCTTCACTTGGATGATGTCACTTCATCATTTTTACCCCAAAAAGCGTCCTCAACTTGGATTTCACCCCAAAGAAGGGTGAAAGTGATTTTTGCCCCTCCTCAAGGGTGACTTTGACTTTGACTTCACAAGGCACACATTTCACTTGATTTTCACCCCAGGACATCTTCAATTTGGAAATTCACCTTGAAGAAGGGCAAAAATGATTTTTGCCCCTCCCTAGGGGCAAATTTGACTTTGATCAATGCCCACTTATTATTTTTACCTCAAAAGTGCCCGAAAATGGATTTTCGACCCAAAAGTGCCCAAAAATAGATTTTCATCTCGAAAATACCTGAAAATGGATTTTCGGTGGTACATCTACTCGTAGACATAAATTTTGATTTGTTGAAACAATTATCTATTCTAATATATCCTTGGAAATATTGGGAAGAGATCTACAATGATGAAATCAATGAGACATCTATTTTCATCCCTCTACAGGACTTCCAAAGTCTTCATATTGTATTTTTAAACTGTGTTAGAGAAATTTCTTGGGACAAAAACTTTAATATATCTCAATCCGTTTAGGATATTGGGGTGATTATTTCACTGTAAGTCTAATTTTTCAATTCGCATTCTTTGGGTAAAATTTTAAGTCCATAGGTGTCCGTTTAGGCTGATTTCCTAAAAATGGCCGCTTTCTAATTTTCACCTTTTTTTGACTTCTGACTCCAGTGTGAAAAAATACCAACACCACCTAGCCCTTGGGGGATTCCTCATTTACTCATAATCATATGATACTTCAACTAACCTCATTTTATCATAATCATATGGTAACTTCAACTAACCTCGTTTACTCATAATCATATGGTACTTCAACTAATGATTATGCAAAGGCTAGGGTATATCTTTACAAGGATTAAAATTGCATTAGAAAAAATATAGAAATATATTTCATTTAAGGGATATTTATAAATTATAATTAATACTATTAACAAAAATGGATGTGAGAATTGAATAAATAATAATAATAATGTTAATGTTCATAATCTAATATTGGGGGCAATTTCTTGGAAATGTGAACATATTGATAGAGATCAAGTTGTTGATATTCATCTTAGTGAAATTAAAATTTTAGAAGGCAATTAGCCAAGAGAGATTTTATCTCTTAATTAAACCACCACGGGGCATGGTGTGTGTGAGTGAGCTTGTGTAAAAAAAACAAATAAATAAAAATAATTTCAAAGAAATGATTGTGGAAATATAGCACTTCGAGAAAGTTAAGAATATATTTGATATAAAAATAATGAAAATTATTTTTGATAAAAAATATGTTGTGCATGGCTACCAATAAATATGATTTAATTCACCAACCAATAAATGCGGTTTAATTGACCTAAAAAAAAAGTGATATATTGGTATTTTGATAGAAGTGAATCCAACAAAAGCGGCATATTACTTGTTCAAAAAAAATATTGTTGGATAATTATTTTTATTTTTTAAATTTTAATTTAAAAAATAAATGAATATAATATAAGATATATAGAGAAACCATAATAATATTTTTAAGATTATTGTGAACATATTTACAATGAATGTAATATAAAATATAGAGAGAAATTATATAATATATGGTGATAAAATATATATTGTATATTGTGATAAATGAATAATGAACAAATTATTAAATGAGTATCATTTTTTAACTTTTTAATCTAATTTGAAATACAAATGAAGACAATATAAGATAAATACACAAAACTTGGTTTTGTTTTTGATATGATATCACCATGAACATTTGTATTGTGAATGCATTACAATTATATAAACAAAGATGTAATTCATGGTGGTAATATTTATGCATAAAATATTTATGAAGCATATAAGAATAGAAGTGGTTTGAAAGTTCAACATAGAAGTTAAAATTTACAGTCATATTGAAAATGCTTAAGACTCATATGTGTAAGGTCACTATTTTATATAGGTTTGAATGCAAAATAAATATGTATTTTAAAGTTAAGTATAGAAGTTAAAATTAATAGTCATGTTGAAGAGGCTTAAGAGTCATTTGTGTAAGGTTAGTATTTTGTATCATATTGTTGGGAGCCAAAATTGACTCATCAATCCTCGGGCACTGTGACCTCTTGCAGTTGTGGTTCGTGTTGGAAATTTTGAGTCCATGAAGTTGTCATTAATGTCAAGGAATGAAGTTGTCATTGATGTCAAGGAATGAGCTACCGTTGATGTCAAAAGGTCAAAAGGAGCAATGCAAGAGGTTGATGATAGATGAGATCCATAATTTTTATTTTTAATTATTATGTGGAGCATGATATTAAAGGCTTTTCTTTAAAAACAAGGGTGACAAAATTAAAAGGTTTTTATTTAAAACCAATGGTGGTAAAAATAAAAGGTTTTTCTTAAAAACCAATGGTGGGCAAGTTATAAGGTTTTTATAAAAACCAAGGAGGCTTTTAGTTTGGTTTAAAAGGCCTATAGTTTATTTAATTATTATTATTTTTTATTTGTGGAAAACATCCCAAAAGGGATGCCACTTTTGGGTAAGACCCAAGGAGGCAGGGGTATCCATTCCGCCAAAAACTCCCAGGACTCGGACCTGGCCTACCACATTTGACATACTCAAGGAGCAAACAAACACACAAAACCAATTTAAAAATAAGTAAATAACAACAAAAATAATAAAATAAAATAAAAAACATGCTCCTTGAGTGTGTCAAAAACAAAAGCACAACTAAACACATACAATAATATAAAATAAACCACAACACAAACCACATAGAAAAACACAAGAACCACATAACAAAACACAAACAAGACAAAAATAACAGAACACTACAAAGACAACCCAAAAAAAACATGAAAAATAAACACAACCAAAACCTAAAAATTAAAAAAAAATAAAATAAAAATAAAAATAAAAAACAACCAACAACAGACAATAAATAAAAACAAAAAACATAGAAAACACTCACACATAAAAACACGAAATAACACAAACAAGAGAAACCCAAGAACAAAAACGAAAAAAACACAAGAACAATAACAAAAAACATATAAAAAAATAACAAAACAACAAAAACACAAAAACAAAAAACAACACAAAGAACACAAAAACAAAACAAAACAAAAGAACCCACCCACCTTTAAAAACTAAACAAAAAAAAAACAAAAAAAAAAAAAAGAAAAAAAACAAAAAAAGAAAAAAGAAAAAAAAATTGAACAAAACAATGACCTATCTAGACCAGAAGACTATTAAGGCAAGAATCAACAAAGGAAAAAAAATAAAGAATATAATGAGCTAGGGAACTAAAAAAAACTGAATGAACCAAAGAGAAGCAACAAAAAAAAAACAAGAAGAAACTAGGTACCTTCAGAACTGGAGCCATCCAAAGAAATGATAGAAAGAAGAGCTTGTTGAGCAAGGTGCAACAACAGTATTGTCATTGTTGTCAACACAGTTAGACAGATCGGTTGATGCAGTGGATAGGAGTTAAGAGGTTCTTCAGAGTATGTACAATGATTTTCCAAAAGATCAAAGTGGCCCATATGCTAAAAATCAAAAGAAAATCACAAGGAAGAAAATTGTCGCGATATCACGACATGTTGAGCAAGAAAGAAAAACTGTCGCGATATCGTGACATGTTGAGCAAGAAAGAAAAACTTTCGTGATATCGCGACATGTTGAGAAAGAAAGAAAAACTATTGCGATATCGCGACATGTTGAGAAGAAAGAAAAACTGTCACGATTTCGCGACATGTTGGAAGAGAAAAAGGCAAGTAGAAAAAGTGTCGTAATTTTGCGACATATTGCAAGAGAGATAGTATGAAAGAAAAAGTGTCACGATTTCGCGACATGTTGGAAGAGAAAAATGCAAGTAGAAAAAGTGTCGCGATTTCGCGACATATTGCAAGAGAGATTGTACGAAAGAAAAAGTGTCGCGATTTCGCGACATATTGCAAGAGAGAGAGTCCAAAAGAAAAAGTGTCACGATATCACGACATAT
The DNA here is from genome assembly GCA_028583015.1 of Wollemia nobilis. Taxonomy (NCBI): domain Eukaryota; kingdom Viridiplantae; phylum Streptophyta; class Pinopsida; order Araucariales; family Araucariaceae; genus Wollemia; species Wollemia nobilis. The sequence continues at coordinate 22,318 of JAQPPZ010008957.1, read as the reverse complement.
TGCAAGAGATATTGTACGGAAGAAAAAGTGTCACGATTTTGTGACATATTTCAAGAGAGAGAGAAAAGGAGAAAAAGTGCCACGATATCGCGACATGTCGCGTTTTCACGACCCGAAGGCAAGAGAATGAAAAAGTGTCACGATATCACGACATGTCGTATTTTCGCGACTCGAAAAGGGCAGGAAGGAAGAGAAGGAAAAGTGTCACGATATCGCGACATGTCGCATTTTCGTGACTTGAAAAGAGCAAGAATGCAGAGAAGGAAAAGTGTCGCGATATCGTGACATGTTGCATTTTCGTGACTAAATGAGGAGAGAGAAAGTAAGAAGGCAGAAGTGTCGCGATATCGTGACAAAAGTAAAGAGGAAGAGTACGGAGGTGAAAGTGTCACGATATCGTGACATGTTGTGTTTTCGTAGGTACAAGCCAAGAAAAGAAGCAAGGAGGCGAAAGTGTCGTGATATCACGACATGTTGTGTTTTCGCGGGTACAAGCCAAGTAAAGTAGCAAGGAGGTGAAAGTGTCACGATATCGCGACATGTTGTGTTTTCATGGGAAAAATCTGAGAAGAGGACAAAGAGGCAAAAGTGTCACGATTTCACGATAGGTCGCTTTGGCGCGAGCTAAGAAGAGAACCCAACCGAAATAAGATATGTGACAGTTAACTGAAGTTATACGATAGTTACAGGGGCCGTTGCAGAAGAAAATCATGCAGCTAAAATAAGAAGAGTTAACTGAAGTCGATATGATAGTTACATGTGCAGTTACAAACAAAAATCATGCAGCTAAAATAAAAACAATGAACTGAAGTCAGAACGACAGTTACAGGGCCTTTTACAGAGTGAAATCATCGAGCGGTGGTTAAACTGAAAGTCATCAATCGAAGACCAAACAAAGAGCCGTAACTATTAATAGGCTACATGAGAGAATACCTGTGTGATATTGGAGTTACAATTGAAGTTACAACTGGAGTTACAAAGAGAGAGGATGGTTATAAAAGGAGTGTTGCTTGGAGAATTTTGTAAGCGCTAGGGATTAAAGCGGGGCGGATTTAATCTTGCAAAGAGAGCAAGAGGAGAGCGAGAGGTGCGCAAGAGGCGAGCAAGAGAGGTTTGCGATATGTGAAGCATGAGGAGAGTGCGTAGGAGTCGAGCAAGCAAGGTGTGTGTTGTGTGAAGAGTGGGCGTTATTGAGAAAGCAATAGACTAGTCAGGGTCTTGTAAAAGTGAAGGCATATTTATGTCAATATTCTAGTTTTAGAACAAAAGTCCAAGTTGGTGCTTGGCATCAAGGGTTGGTGCTCCTTTTATTTGGTGCTGGTAAATCAGGGGTTGGTGCTCCTTTCTATTGGTGCAGGTAAATCAGGGGTTGGTGCTCAGATAAATCAGGGGTTGGTGCTCCATTTTGTTAGTGCAGATAAATCAGGGGTTGGTGCTTCTTTCTATTGTTGTAGATAAATCAGGGGTTGGTGCTCCTTTCAGTGTGTGCTGGTAAATTGATTGTAAAGTTGTTGCTTTGCAAAGGCTGGATTTGGATGGGAGTCCAAACCGTCAATTTTTGAGGAGTAGCCAAAATTGGTGAACCTCGATACATCTTGTGTTGTGTGATGCTCTTTTGTTATATTTGCTTTATTGGATTTAAGTTTTCATTGTTTTGAAATTAGAATACTTGGATCACATTATCTCAAGGAAGATGTAATTCCTAAAAATACCTTTAGCACTCATGAAGGGCATTACAAAATGTTGGTCATTCCCTTTGGTCTAACCAATGCATCTTCTACTTTTTAGAGTCTTATAAATGCAATTTGTCAGCCCTTCCTATGCAAATTTATTTTAGTCCTCTTTGATGATATTTTGATTTACAATTGTACTTGGGAGGAACATATCAAACATTTATATTGGGCCTTAAGAATAAACTTTATGTGAAGTAGTCAAATTGTTATTTTGGCATGCAAATAATAGAATATTGCAATTTTTTAAGAGCTACACTGATTCACCCCCCTTCTCAGTGTCATTGTGATACTAACAATTGGTATCAGAGCCAGTTTCCCTTGTCAGGCTAAATCAACTAGGGTTGATCTTGGAAGTGACACAATGGTAGGTGGTGAAGGCTTCTCATCAAACAAAGCACCATTGTTGGACGAAACTAATTACACATTTTGGAGACTCAGGATGTAGACATATCTTTGTGCTTTGAGATACGACATTTGGGATTCGATAGATAGTGGATACATAATACCCACCACTTCTCCAACCGATGCTGTCGGTAAGAAATTGTTTGAGAATAACTCAAAAGCAAATAATGCTATCATGTGTGGATTAATGGAAAGTGAACTAGTAAAAATTATGAGTTGTAAAACGACAAAAGAAATATGGGACAAACTGAGGAGCATTCATGAAGGAGATGATAAGATCAAGGAGGCCAAGTTACAAACACATCGAGCTCAGTTCGAAGCATTAAATATGAATGACGATGAGAACATAGAGGCATACATGCTAAGAGTTAATGGAATCATTAATGCGATTAGAGGACTCGACAAGGAAATGGAAGATGCTATCATTGTGAAAAAGGTACTAAGATCTCTTCCCCAAAGATTTGATTCTAAAGTTTCAGCAATAGAAGAAGCTAAAGATCTAAATAATTTTATTATGGATTAGATGCATGGTTCTTTGACTGCATATGAGATGAGAATAGGAAAAACTAAACCCATAGACAGAGAAGATGATTTTAAAGCACATAAAAATATAAAAGCAAAACAAGAATCAGAGGAAGAAGAGACATCAAATGAAACGGAAGCAAACTTTGTTCGAAAACTAATAAGGGGAAAAGGAAAATACAGAGGAAATCTACCATTTAAGTGTTTCAATTGTGGAGGCATTGGGCATGTTGTAGCTAAATGTACACTTAATGAGAAGGATGAAAGTGATGAAGGATCGCACCAAGAAAGAAGTAACTGGAAGAAAAAAACAAATTTCAGAAAGGACAACTTCAGGAAGAAAAGTTTTATCTCCAAGAATGTCAGTTCATCAGAAGACAATTGTCGTGAGGATTCTAAAAAGGAAACAGGTGAAGCTCTTTTCATGGCACTCAAAGAAGAAAAAATAGAAAATATAGGAGTGAATTCTGAAGTATGTGATGAAAACCTTGAGGGTGAAGTATATCTAGAAGGTGAGTTGATCGCTGCACTTGAAGAGTTGGGTATAGAAAGGAAAAATAACAAAAGACTGTCCAAGAAGTTGGAAGAATATGGGGATAATATTGAAGATATCTTCTTACAAATTCATAAAGCCAAGAAAATAGAAGAAGCCTTGAAGTCACACCTGGATGATAAAGGCGATGTATGTAGCAAACGTGAAGAGGAATCTAACAAAGTTATTAGTGATCTAAAGCTGCAAGTAGAAGAGTCCAAAAGGATTGAAGAAACTCTCAGGTCACAGATCAATGAGAAAGAGATTGTTTGCGACAAACAAGAAGAGGAGATTATTTTATTGAGGAAACAACTAGAAGAGGCCAATACAAATATCAAATTTGAGAAGAGCACAGAGTTGCTAGATAAAATGATAAGGCATCAAAGAAGCCCCATGTGTAAGCTTGGTCTTGGATATGAAGCTAAACAACCTTCATCTTCTAAATCTATAGAGAAGAAGAAGTCCACTGCTGAAGGATCAAAGCAAGAAAAGTTTGAAGCTGAAACTTCAAAAGGAATAAAATCTCAAAGGAGATCTATAGCAAAGCAACCACAACAAAAGAGGTTCTATCACTCTCACTTTATTCATAATAATGCTTGTAATGGCTATTGTTTTAGATGCAACCATTATGGTCACAAGGCAATGTATTGTGGATTGAATAATAGATCAAAGAGTTATGCTGGTAGAAATACATCTGTTGAACACCATGTGCAATGTTTTAAATGTAATGGTCATGGGAACATAGCAAGGTATTTTCCAAGAACTTTTGTATCTAATCTAAGGCAAGACAGTAGATTTCATCAGACACAAAGAATGCAAAACAGACAGGGAAGAAATCATGTGCATCAAAGAAAGGAAAATAATCTTCCATCAAGGATGCACAAGAGACAACCACCCAAGAGAAATGTTCAAGTTCACGAAAAGTTTCAAAATAGGGATGCAGTTGAAAAACTCAAGCCCAAGTTCAAGAAAGATTGGAGAAAGAAAGAAGAGAGGAAATCGTGTCTCCTTGGACTGAAGGAGATTACTCCTCTATTGCACTAAGCAACTCTAGGTAGCACATCCTCAGGGGGAGCAATATTAAAGGTTATTTTTTCTCCTATGTGTTTGTTTGGTTATCTAAGTATGAAAGGCAAGTAGGCAGGGGGAGTTGTCGTATAGTTGTCAAATTGTGTTTCAGTTCATTTAGTTATTTGTGGAGGTACCATGAAGGGTGGTGATTAAATTGAGAGTTGTCACCATTGGTAGTATTGATATATGTCAGTGTTATACTTTTGATGGTTCTTACTACCATTGTTCAAAGTTATGGATTATAACAGTTCTGATAATTTGGTTTAGTGAAAGAGATGCTAAAAAGTTCACAATGGAGGATTGTAAACCAGTTAGCACTCCCATGATGACAGGTTGCAAGTTGAGCAAGGATGACAAATCTCTAGATGTTGATCAAACCATGTATAGATCAATGATTGGGAGCCTATTGTATTTGACAGCTACCAGACCAGATATCTTGCAGGCAGTTTGCATGGTAGCACGACTTCAGGCTAGTCCCAAGGAGACTCATGTGACAGCAGTGAAGAGGATTCTTCGGTATCTGAAGGGTACTATGGAGTATGGGTTATGGTATTCGAAAGGTAAGGACTTCACCTTTATTATGTATTTAGATGCAGATTGGGCAGGATGTGTCGACAACAGAAAGAGTACCAGTAGAGGTGCACTCTATCTTGGGGACAGGTTGGTCATGTGGAACAGTAAGAAACAAGAGTCAGTCTCCTTATTCATAGCAGAGGGAGAATATATAGCAGCGACAACATGCTATACGTAGGAGAAAGTTGTGGAAGGTGAGGTTAAGTTGGATTTCGTTCCAACAACAGAGCAAGTAGCGGATATCTTCTCAAAATCGTTGCCCAAGGAAGTCGTTGAGTACCTTCACAATAAATTGGGAGTGGTCAATTTGTTTATCTTTTTGCTCATGTTTGTAATTTTTGCTAACTATAATAATTTGTGCCTAAGAATGTTGTGCATGGACTCAGGGGAGTCTACAGCAACCCTTTGGTATTATTGTCAAAGGGGGAGAAGAATTACAGGAAATCGCACGTGTGTTGCCAACAATTCCAAAGGGGGAGATTGTTGAGCAAGGTGCAACAACAATATTGTCATTGTTTTCAACACAGTTAGACAGATTGGTTGATGCAGTGGATAGGAGTTAAGAGGTTCTTCAGAGTATGTATAGTGATTTTCCAAAATATTGAAGTGGCCCATATGCTAAAAATCAAAAGAAAATCACAAGGAAGAAAACTGTCGCGATATCGCGACATGTTGAGCAAGAAAGAAAAATTGTCACGATATCGCGACATGTTGAGCAAGAAAGAAAAACTATTGTGATATCGCGACATGTTGAGAAGAAAGAAAAACTGTCGCGATATCGCGACATGTTGAGAAGAAAGAAAAACTGTCGTGATTTCACGACATGTTGGAAGAGAAAAAGGCAAGTAGAAAAAGTGTCGCGATTTCGCGACATATTGCAAGAGAGATAGTACGGAAGAAAAAGTGTCACGATTTCGTGACATGTTGGAAGAGAAAAAGGCAAGTAGAAAAAGTGTCGCAATTTCATGACATATTGCAAGAGAGATTGTACGAAAGAAAAAGTGTCACGATTTCACGACATATTGCAAGAGAGAGAGTCCGAAAGAAAAAGTGTCACGATTTCGCGACATATTGCAAGAGAGATTGTACGAAAGAAAAAGTGTTGCGATTTCGTGACATATTGCAAGAGAGAGAGCAAAGGAGAAAAAGTGTCGTGATATCGTGACATGTCGTGTTTTCATGACCCGAAGGCAAGAGAATGAAAAAGTGTCATGATATCACGACATGTCGCATTTTCGTGACTCGAAAAGGGCAGGAAGGAAGAGAAGGAAAAGTGTCGCGATATCGCGACATGTCACATTTTCATGACTTGAAAAGAGCAGGAAGGCAGAGAAGGAAAAGTGTCACGATATCGTGACATGTCGCATTTTCGTGACTAAATGAGGAGAGAGAAAGTAAGAAGGTAGAAGTGTCATGATATCGTGACAAAAGTAAAGAGGAAGAGTACATAGGCGAAAGTGTCGCGATATCGTGACATGTTGTGTTTTTGTGGGTACAAGCCAAGAAAAGAAGCAAGGAGGCGAAAGTGTCAGGATATCACGACATGTGTTTTCGTGGATACAAACCAAGTAAAGTAGCAAGGAGGCAAAAGTGTCACGATATCGCAACATGTGTTTTCACGGGAAAAATCCAAGAAGAGGACAAAGAGGCAGAAGTGTCATGATTTTGCGACAGGTCACTTTGGCACGAGCTAAGAAGAGAACCCAACCGAAATAAGATATGTGACAATTAACTGAAGTTATACGACAGTTATAGGGGCCATTGTAGAAGAAAATCATGCAGCTAAAATAAGAAGAGTTAACTGAAGTCAGTACAACAGTTACAGGTGCAATTACAAAGAAAAATCATGCAGCTAAAATAAGAACAGTGAAATGAAGTCGAACGATAGTTATAGGGCCAGTTACGGAGTGAAATCATCGAGCGACGGTTAAACTGAAAGTCATCAGTCAAAGACCAAACAAAGAGCCATAACTATTAATAGGTTGCATGAGAGAATACTGTGTGATATTGGAGTTACAACTGAAGTTACAACTGGAGTTACAAAGAGAGAGGATGGTTATAAAAGGAGTGTTGCTTGGAGAATTTTGAAAGCGCTAGGGATTAAAGTGAGGCGGATTTAATCTTGCGAAGAGAGCAAGAGGCACATGAGAGGCGAGTGAGAGAGGTGTGCGATATGTGAAGCATGAGGAGAGTGCGCGGGAGTCGAGCAAGGTGTGTGTTGTATGAAGAGTGGGCAATATTGAGAAAGTAATAGACCAGTCAGGGTCTTGTAAAAGTGAAGGCATCTTTATGTCAATCTTCTAGTTTCATAATAGAAGTCCAAGTTGGTGCTTGGCATCAGGGGTTGGTGCTCCTTCTAGTTTGTGCTGGTAAATCAAGGGTTGGTGCTCCTTTCTGTTGGTGCAGGTAAATCAGGGGTTGGTTCTCCTTTCTATTGGTGCAGATAAATCAGGGGTTGGTGCTCCTTTCTGTTAGTGCAGATAAATCAGGGGTTGGTGCTCCTTTTTGTTGTTGCAGATAAATCAGGGGTTGGTGCTCCTTCTAGTGTGTGTTGGTAAATTGATTGTAAAGTTGTTTCTTTGCAAAGGCTGGATTTGGATGGGAGTCCAAACAGTCAATTTTTGAGGAGTAGCCAAAATTGGTGAACCTCGGTACATCTTATGTTGTGTGATGCTATTTTGTTATATTTGCTTTATTGGATTTATGTTTTCATTGTTTCGGCATTAAGAGTTGAAGATTTAAGTTTTCAAGAGCTACACTGATTCACCCCCCCCGTCTCAGTGTCATTGTGAGACTAATAGAGCTTCCCTAATTTGAGAAGCCTACCATATAGGAGGGTGGCCATAGCTAGTAAGATCACCTTTGTCTAAAGCCCAATTAGCTAAAGCATCAACACTCTTGTTTTGATCTCTGACCACATGATTGTAATCAACTTTCAAAAATCCCATTTAGATTAACTGAATCTTCTCAATAATTCTTTTTATTCTCCAATCCACCTTATGATTCTTAGGAGTCTTCAAGAGATTAATCATAAGTTGAGAGTCAGACTCAACTAACACATTTTCCCATCCAACCTTAGTAGCCTCCTGAAGTTCTCTGAGGATACCATACCCCTCAGCAAGGTTATTGGAAAGAATACCCAAATTCTCAGCAAAAATAAAAACCAGGGAGTCATATGAAAGTCTACCAATTCCTCCCACACTAGCTTTTCCAGGGTTCCCTCTAGAGGCTCCATCAATATTGACTTTTCCAAAATCCTTAGGAGGAGGTTGCCAATTTCTAGGCCTATCCATCTTACTAATACTTACATTCCATTTAAGTTGGTTGCCCTTAGAATATTTAGTCTTCAATATTTGCATCACTTGATCCCATATTTGGTGGGAGTTTTGGGGGTGATTAAGGAGTTGATGGACTGATTCAACTAAGTTGGCTATGGTCTTTTGCCAAATATAGTGAATATCCTTCCTATCTTGATTAAAAATTTGGTTGTTCCTTTCATTCCAAATATTCCAGAGAAGAATGGTAGAACCCATCCAAACTAACTACCTAATAAAATGATCAACACCCTCTTGATTAGGCCATTCCCTCCAAAGTTGTTCAAAAGTGAAAAAATTGGACCATTGTAAGCCAAGTAAAGTGGCCATTCTCATCCATAGCTCAAAGGCTAAAGTACACTCACTAAAAATATGGTTGATATTTTATACATTCTCTTCACACATTTCACATCTAAAAGGGCCATGAAAACCACGCTTCATAAGTTGCTCACTAGTAAGCACCCTACAATGCAATAAAAACCAATTAAGGAGCCTCACCTTAGGCCAGAGCTTTTGAGCCCACAATCGAGAAAATATGTCGGAAGAATGGTTGGGATTATTATGGCATAAGGTCAAATAACCTTGAGCAACTGAATACTCACCCTTAGTAGTGTTGTTCCATCCAAAACAATATTTTTCATGGGACCAAGAGAGGGATCTCATATGAAGGATGCCTTGGATATCTTGTCTTTACCTTTCTGGGATTTGAATAGGCCAGTCCTCAATAGGGATCCAACATCTACCAACCTTTGAATTACCAGTATGGTACCGATAGTAATTAGCCACCTTTATCCAATTAACTCGATGAAGCTCCTCCATCCAAGGCCTCCAATCGAGAAACTGAGTTATCAAAGGCTTGTGACCATCCCAATAATCTGTCCAAAAATTTGCATGTTGACCATTATGAATGATCCAAAATAATTTTTTCTTTATCAAATCCTCACTAGTCTTAAGAACCGCTAAAATGGGAGAACCTTTGGTAGGAAGTTGATAGCGAACAAGGTCTTCAAGACTTTTGTTCTCAACATATTTAGCATGGAGATTATTGGCCCAAAGAGCATTGGGGTTATGCAACATCCTCCAATATAATTTAGCAGCTAAAGATTTGTTGTTATTAATTGAAGACCGGAATCCTAACCCCCCTTCACTCTTAGGAAGACATAAAGTATCCCATTTCACCAAGGCCCATTTTATTTTCACCTCAGTACCACTCCAAAGGAAACGATGACTGATTTGATCCAATTATTGAAGAACAACCTTTGGGATATTCAAAACGAAAGAAACATAAATAGGAATAGCTTGAAGGACTAATTTTACCAAGGTGATTCTACCTCCAGAAGAAAGCCACTTGTTGGTCCACTTTCCAATTTTCTTCTTGACTTTGTCCAACAACCAATTCCAATCTTTATTTTTTTGCCTTTGAATATTTATGGGAATACCTAAATAAGTGATTGGAAGAGAGGTCTTCTTATATATTAATTTATCCAAGACCATGGATTCCTGTCTAGCAGAGCAGTGAAAAAAAATAACTTTAGATTTGTCTTCATTGATCAACTACCCAGTAGCCTTAGAAAAATATCTAATGATTTTCTTAATATTAGAAGCTTCCTTAACTATAGCTTTACCTAAAAGAGTAGAGTCATCCACAAATTGAAGATGAGAGATAGGTCTAGCTCCATGAGCAATGGTAACTCCCTCAAGGGTTTTGTTTTCCCTCTTTTTGGTTATAGTCCTACCCAAGCATTCAGTAAGAATGATGAATAAATAAGGGGATAGTGGGTCACCTTGCCTTATACCTCTAGAAGCTGGGAAATACTGAGAAGGCCTGCCATTGATAAGAACTAAGTAGGAAACTGAAGAGATACATCCCATAATCCAATCCATACAATCCTTCGAAAAACAAAATTGCCTCAAAAATTTGATAAGGAAGTGACAATCCACTCTGTTAAGTTTATTTAATTATTAAATTATAATATTTAAATTCTAAAAGAATTTAAATTATTATATTTAATAATTATAAGACCAAAGTCTAAGTTTGGCGTCGACATTTTTGCATGTGAAGACAACGTACTCCCTCCGTCGACATAGGAGATTATTGGAAGGTGTATGGTATTTAAACCATAGCCTTTCCAAAGGCCAAAGCATCCATCCTCATTCACTAATATTAATGCCTAAGATTCGTGCACATATTTTACAATGACAATTCATGCAATGCATGGTTTATAAAAAGCGAAGGTGAAGGAGCCTTTTGGCTCGTGGGCGCTAAGGAGGTCAAAGCGCAGTAGGCGCTTGGTGGATTCAAGAGGAGCACATGGTTCACATGGTGTGGAAGCCGTGGCCAAGGCGCTCGTTGGAGAGAAGTGCCAAGTTCGACTCCTGTGCATGCTAAAGTGGTAACATTTTGGTTTATGATTTAATTTTTGCATGGGCTAAAATTAAAGTTAGAAGAAATAAGGTGATAGTTTTATTTTGGAGGATTAGCCAAAATTCATAAGGGAAATATTTTTAAGTTTTAAAAGGTTATTTTGCTGAGATAGATTTGAGGGTAAAAATATTTTTATCTTAGAAAAAGGGAAAATTATTTTATTGCATTGTTTTACAAGTGAGTTATTTAATAAATGCAATATTAAAGTAGGGAGTCATAAGTCAAGATTGGTTTATTCTTTAAATATAATTTTTTGAAGTGAGTTATGTTAAATATGAATGGTTGAGATGATCTTGTGATGAGTTAGGGTTTTGAAGAAGTGATTAATTAAATATTGTGGTGTTGGATATTATTTTAAGAATGGAGTAATAAGGTGTATTTGTGAGTTATTATATGCTTTGTATTGTTATCTAACCTTCTTGATATTGGTAAAGTATTATCTGTGATTGAGACAGATTTTGAGGTTCCTTCTTCTTCAAGCAAAAGGTATGGGCACATTCTTCCTTGATTGAGTTGATTGGTTGGTTTTTTGGAAAATAAATTTGGAGTGAAAAGGACTTGATTAGGTTTCCTTATTGAGTTGTTGAGCTATTGTGAAGATTGTTTTATAAGCATTGTTGTTGAAGTGATTAAGTTGTGTGAAGATCTTGAACTAGGGTTTGCAAAGAATATGAGTATCATTGTTATGTGAGATTGGTTGATAAACATTATTGGAAATATTTTGAGTGAGTGTTCATATGCTTGGACTAGGGTTTGTGAGAAAGGATTATTTTATTGAGTGATTGATTGAGTAGAGTTGGTAGAACCTAGTCAAGTGGATGTGTGAAGTGATAGTTCAAAGTTCTATGAAACAAATTGTTCTATATTCTAAATTGATTTGAGAAAGAGGTTGAATGTTGATGAGTATGAAACATATTGAGTCTCTAAAAATTATCTATATGTTTATGTGATAATAGAGATTGGAAGTGATTGAGATTTTGTGAATGTGAAGCATATTGAGTCTCTAACAATTCTCTATATGTTTCTAAAAGAGTGATTGAAAGTGATTAAAGTATTGAGGTGAATGTGAAACATATTGAGTATCTAACAATTCTTTGTATATTTCTAAAAGAGTGATTGAAAGTGATTGAACATTGTGATGAATGTGAAGCATATTGAGTCTCTAACAATTCTCTTTATCTTTATATGATATTGGACAAGTTTTAGTGTTGACTTATTGAAAAAATTTGAGGCAAGTCTTAGAGGGGACTTGTGGATAGATTAGTGTGAGATTTTGTGGAAGCTTACAAGGTAGATTTGAGATAAGTCTTAGAGAAGACTTGTGAGCAGATTTTATTGATTTGTTCAAACCTTGAGTTAAGGTTTGGGGTAGATCTAGCAAAGTTGATTTGTGATTGAGTCAAGCTTTGTGTAAGGCTTGAGGACAAATATTGAGGACAAATTTGTGCTAGATCGAAGGACTATGTTTAGTGTAGATCAAAGGACAAATATTGAGGATAGATTTATGCTAGATTAAAGGAATATATTTAATACAGATTCGAGGATAGATTTTGGTGTAAATTTGAGGATAGGTTTGTACCAGACCAAAGATAGATATTGAACATATTTGTGCTAGATCAAAGGACTACATTTAGTATAGATTTGAGACAGAGCTTTGAAGGTGATAAAGTATAGAGGACAATAATCTCCAGTGGATAGAGATCCATTATCTAGAGCAATGAGGATAGGTGTCTTCAGTGGATAGAGATCCATTAGCCAGTGTAGTGGGGACAATAGTTCTTCTAGAAAATCACTAGTCAGAGCAAAGGATAAAGGAGTTATCCTATGGATAGATATCCATGAACTTGATTAGGGTATTTGTGTCTCCTTTGGACAAAGGTCCATAAACATTGTAATAGGGAAAGGATTCCCAAGATATTGATTGAGAAAAATTTAGTGAAATATTTTCTCCGTGGAGTAGCCCACATTGGGTGAACCACATAAAATTGGTGTCTCTATTGTGTGTGGTGATTTGTGTATTTATTTGATTACTATTATTGATATTGTTATCTTTACATTACATAATATTTATTGGGAAAGAAAAAGTAAAAAGTGGTCTTATAATGTTCACACCCTCTCTCAGTATAAGCTTGTGTTCTTTAGTTCGCTCTTTGTCTCTCCCAAGTGGGTGCATGTGGTGCCCTATGCCTCTTGAGGGGGCATAATTTTGGGAATTTTGGGGAAGCGTGCACTACACCAAAAAAATATTTTAAGGGCAGCTAAAATACGATGATTTTTTTTTATGGTAAAAAATAATCTTAATAGACCCTAAGAGGGTGGTTTTAAACTGTCTTCACTAAAAATAATTTTAACAATGATTAAAATTATGATGGTAAAAAATAACCCTAATAGACCCTAAGAAGACGGTTTAAAACCGCCCTCACAAAAAAAATTATTTAAAGGCACCTAAAGGAAGATGATTTTTTATGATGGTAAAAAACCACCCTAATAGAACCTAAGAGGTTAGTTAAAATTCACCCTAAAAAATCACCCTTATATATATATATATATATATATATATATATATATATATTAAAGAATTTACGAGAACTTTTAAGGTGGGATTTTTTAAATTCATGATTCTATTCTTTTGAAACAAATTTTAAGGGCCAAAATTTTCAAATTCTCATTCTGTTGTTCATTTTCCTAAGATGGCCTTTCATTTTGAGGGGTTGTTTCTTTGAAATATTTTTTATTTCTCAACTTGAGGAACTTCTGATAACTGGGTGCCATTTTTGCTTGTTTTTGGCCTTTGTGAGGCATTTGCTGAAGAGTGAGGGAACTCCATATGAGCATATGAGTTGATTAACTTGTTTATGGAATATTTATACATCGTAGTCAAGTACATAACTAGGACCCATTTGGTAAAATTCTATGGTATTATGATAAAAATATGACCACTAGAGGACATAAGGGAGATTTTCCTAGTGACATCTAATTCTCAAGCAAAAGAGCTACCAACATCTAGAATAGTATGAATATTTTGAGATCTCATTTGTACATAATTTCTTTGATGACTATATTGTTACCTGGAACAAGGTCTATGCTGATGATTAGGAATGGCTTTGATCAAAATTTTCAACTCAAGAAAATAACATTCTATCCAAAACTAGTATGAATTTTTTATCCAGAGAATGGGAGGTCCACCACTTTATTCTCAATGGAAAGGTATCTCTATGGAACTACTAGATTTAAATGTGTCTCTGTATTTTTATTTTTTTTATGACCTTATTTTGCTTTACTCCTATGTGATTTATTTGAGGAAGAAATTCTGTAAGAAAAGTTTTAGTGTGTAAGATGCTAATATCATTGCACAAGCAAGAAATTCAAAACATTGATAACCTATGAAGGGTATTATTCTATTGTTAAATTCTTCTCATTTTTTAAAATTTTGATGTTGGTAAGGAGCTGCTATTGATTTGTAACGTGAGTATCTGATACCATTCTATTTTTTCTATTTTAACCTAAAAGGATAATAAATTTTATATTATGCAATAGAAGATGTGAAAACTATTAAATGAATTGGTAATAAATTTGATGCATTTTAGTTTTTATGTTTAAAATTTTAGTTTTTATGTTTGAAATTTATTAATGCAATAACATATTCATAGTGTTTATTTTTTTAATCTAAAATATTTATCTAAAATGCAAGGATTCCATAGAGTATAGACTCGATATCTTTGCATTTTAAAGTTCTAGCCTGAAATCCTAGAATTTTCTAGATTATAAGATGCCTTTTTTTTCATATCTTAGTTTTTATATTTGAAATTTTAAAATGACATAGCATATATATTCTTGTTTAACTTGCTATATTTATCCTAGTTCATATGGGGATGTTGTGTGGTTTGTTGTTTTTATTGTGGAATCTTAACAAAAAACAAAATGCCAATCACATTTCTTTTCTTTTTTCTTCTCCAGTTGAAATCCTTAGAGCATTGCATACCGAAGCCGACACATTGTTCATGCAAGAAAGGACTGCAGACAAGAAGCTCAAGGCTACACAAAAGAGAATTAAAATTTTGGAGACCCAAATCCAAAGAGGAAAGCTAGACCAACAGACCTTATAAAATGATGTGAAAGCATTAAAAAATTCCCTAGATAAGGCCCTATCTGAAAGAGTACTACAACAAAGGGATGAAAATATTACTAGTTTAGAACATGAGCTATGAGCAACACAAGGTGCATTAGATAAATAATTTGTTGAATTTAAGGCCAAGATGCAATAATAGGATAAGTCTTTGACTGCTACACTTGCCAAGTTGTAGAAGGAAAAGAACAAGCCTCATAGACTAGTAATCTCAAGAAAATGGGTTAAGTAGATTAGAGCCATTTTCTAGAAGAAGATAAAATACTCAACTTTGAATATTCTCTCTCCCTTTACACAAAAATTAGAAGAGACCCTAGAAATATATAAGGAAGTGAGGATCAAATTGGATAGTAAAAAGAAGATGGTGGGGAGCATGGGTGTGTTAGCTTTTGATGAGTGATCCTTGAGAGATAAAAATCACAAGATGTAGAATAACATGAAAGAAAGTAAATCTGCTAGATGAATGAAGTATACTGAAAATATAAATCATATAAAAGATTCAATGTAGCTATGGAGGAAGTGAGAACTCCATTAACAAAGCTACATATATACATTGTATCCATCACCACTGAATGGTGTGGCATACAAAACTGCACTATCCACTAAGCTATACTATCTGACTATGTCCTCCAACTCTATCTCCTATCTATCTAAGATGCCATCCTTATATAGTTAAAATAGGATACTTGGCCAACACTCTATCTAGTTGTGCAAGGGATAACTTGCACATTGACACTTGTGCATTTATTACATTGCATGAAGTAACTAGATAACTTACACATGAAGTAATCTAGATATGTATCTTGGAGGATACATTTACATAAACCAAATGATAGAATAGACTCTATTTCCATCATGGTGCACAAGCAATAGCACTAGAAACAATGTTAATAATAAGGGATTCTCAGCTATCAAAATGGTCAACAAGGGATATTGAACAATCCAAGTCTCTTATGCAACAAAATTCCATCATGGACTTATACTATGAAGGGTAAAAACTCAATTTTGTGCTCATAAAGGAGCTAGAAAAGATGAGTAAAATTAATTCAAAACTCAAAGCACTCGGTTCCTTGAGATTTTGGGATAGTAACCAACATATCTACACATGGGAGGATCTCAAGAAGTTGTTTGAGGCCTTAGGGGAATGCGAGAGTGATATTTTTGCCTTACAAGAACTAATAACGGTGGATCAGATGTTGAACCTTATTCTCAAGATTTTTAAATTCCTCTCTAGGTCAAAAGAGGCGGTTGAAAAATATAGTGATCCACCCTACAAGGATGCTTGCAGATTGAGGTCTATCATTGATCACATCAAAGGTACCCCTATCCCTACTATAGAATTTTAGGAGTAAATATATCAAAATTTATAGGTCTAGGTGGCCCAGACAATCGCTCCACAAGGTGAGTTCTCAAGAGCCCAAGAGCAGCAACAAAAGTAACCAAGAAGAGTAATATGAGTCTCTAAAGGTAGCAAAATTTATAAGTATTATTGTACAATAATTTTCCCTAACCCCAATTTTGGTGTGACTCCGTAGCCTAATGAATAAAGGTTAGAAAATTATTTTTTCCTTTGATTGGTGTAGGATGATAATCCCTTCATTTTCTTGGGTTCATTACTTTTCAACAAGTGAAAAACCCTATAAGTTGACAAGAATGTGGGTGGTTTTTCTCACACCCACTTCTTCCTTGCATTGGAATGATGGATGAGGTCCTCAAAAGTGGCTAAGTGCTAGGACCAATAGAAAAATTGGCTCTTGTTGGTTCTCAGGTAAGTCCCAAAATCCTACCATAGAGAAAATAAGAAAGGAGTTTCTGGTGGAGGAATGGACCACTACTGCTCTCTGAATGAATCTCAAGATATTACCATGAAGAACCTAAAAAATTGAATAATTTTTGACTTGGGTAGAGAAATGGGAAGTCATCAGACTCTGGATGGGTCCCAAAAACCCATTATGAGAATCAAAAGGAATTGAAGATAGATGCATCCCAAAAACCTATTGTGATAGAACCCTTGGTGAAAAAGTGGGATGAAGTTAGCTTTTGGAGGAACCCCAAATGCTTACAATAAAGAAAACTGACAGAGAATTGAGGGACTACAGGGTCCTTAGAAATGGGTAGCAGCCAAGATCCATACAGACCCCAAAAGTCCACCATAGTAGAAGAGGAGACTTAAAGTGTAGTGGAATATCCAAAAATCTATCCAGAATTGGAAGCATCCTTCTTTGCCAAGGTATGTAGAGCATGCCAATGGAGGGAAAACACTAAGCCCAAACATGAAGGAAGTTTGTGAATGTAGCAAATAGAATCTAGTATGCATCTGAAAAGAAATAGATGATCTTAAGATGTGTTAGAGAGGATCAATAACTTTATACGAACTACATGAGTGGCTATAACATCCCACTACCTTCATGTGTATGTAGGCATCATGAACAAAAAAATATTCAGATGCGCTAGAAGGATGGATGAAACAGGTGCAGCTAGTGAAGACCAATCTCATGTTGCATGAGTGTTCTATTGGGTTTGTTGAGATACGGGAGATACAGTATGACCACTATCTGACAAAACCACATTCCACTATTGGGTATCATGATCACTTGTAATATAATTTCTTTTAGAGGCTATATATGTTAGATTGTAAGGCATTAAAATGGTTAGCTTTTTAGCTATTACAATTTACATGTAAAAATATTCTACTATTCAAGAAATACAAGTGAATAACTATTTGGCCTCTAGATTGTATCAAGTTTGTATGAATGTTTGTAAGTCTATTTCTACTAAAATTTGTTGAATGATTCAACTTTAATTCTAAAATTTGGATTTTGTGCTCATTGTTCACTGATTCTACAATTTGCTTTCAAAAAAATGTGATTGATGTTAATTGATAACTAATTGGTTGGTCTTCTAGGTAATTTATTTAAGTTTATTGCAATGAGATAATTCTAATACATGTACTTTGATGTGGCTAAATTTGTACCCCTTCAAGTTCTAGCTTTGGCTTCATTTAATTCCTTTCAACACCCTTTTCTCACACATTTAGGAGGTAGTTAGCTAGGGTTTCATAATAAACCAACCTTCTTTAGAGATTGACCTGAAAGCCTCATAGTATTTAGGCCATTAAAATTTGGTCAGGATTTGTGGGTACATAATCCCTTCCGTTAGGTAGATTTTGATACCAATAGTGAGGGGCTTCAGAGCTAATTGGGGTATCTCCTCCCATGTATCATTTGGTATTGGCAACACCAGTGGACCTCTATCATTCTACTTTGGGAATATTTTGGGGGGTGGAAGTGGTGGTGGAGTAGCCATATTATAGACTAGGTCTCTCCTAATTTGTAGAATGGTTGCAACTAGGGATGACAACATTTATCACATTTGTCAGAAACAAGATCTTGATCACCAGATTTTATGTGGTTGTCTTTGGAATATTTCTTCAATATGGAGTCTCTATGTGAATGTGATTTCTTACTTCTATAAAAGTAGATAAACTGGGATCTTCACCCAAACCTTGATCTGGTCCCTTTAGCAATGGCTTATTCTGGTGTATATTCTAGAGTAAAGCCACTATATGAGAGAGGTGCTTTCACAAGTGGGGAACATACTAAGAACCTCACTAAGCCTCAACCCAAATCTTTTTTGTGATTTTAGGACCATGTGTTACTAGGGTCCCATCGAGCATGCCATTAAACTATTACAATCTTAAGTTATCCTTTTTTGGGACAATTATACCTTGTGTCAAAGCAAAATATTAGGCCACAATTGAGAGCATGAGGTTTTTATCAATGAGGAATTTTGGGAATTTTTACAAGGATGGCTTCTTGTTGAGATCAAGGCGCTTGCTACTCTACCAAGGGAAAAGTAATAAGAGAAGAAAAATGAAAACTCAAAAAATAAAATAAGGGTATATATGCCAAGAGATTCACTAAGATCTCTCTAAAAAAATAGGATCGAACAATGTACTGACAGTGAACACTTCCTCTCTTCAACATAGTGAAGAGTAATCGAGGACTATAATTTATATGTATATGTGAGTAGGCAGGTCCTACAGGAGAGCAAATATCATAAGTGACTTAGTATAAAAATAGATGCATGCCCCTCCCTCACACATACACTTAGAACACTCGATATTCGCATAAAATAATGTAAACACACATACATACATTTCCATGGTTATACAAGAAAAGACCAAAAACTAGACATAGGCTTCCATGTATATAAATGTAAGTAAAATATTACATAGATTGTGCCATAAGAAGGAAACCCACAAGTTGCTCAAGGCTACTATCATTTTTATAGAGAAAATGAAAGGAAATCCTACAAATACATGAAATACAAACTTGTCGATAAAATTTACTAAGCTAATACTACTACTATTTATAGATTACAAGGGGAGAATTTCCTTCCAAAATTTGTAGGATGACTTAACTTTCTATCTACCCATTTCCTAGGGATTATAAATATTTAATGGATTAACCCTTGGTTTCCGTTCCTATCAGTCTATAAATATCATTCCAATAAGTCCCCTCTCCTTTTTCTTTAATAGTTTACCTACCCTCATTTGATTCATAGATTTGAAGTATTGTTGGTAGATAGTCATATTTTCTTAGTAATGGTGTACTATATTTATTTTCCGTAGGGAACCATGTGCTCACCTATCTCTTCCTTAGTCTTTGTGCCCTCATACATTTTTAGATTTTCCCATTGATATGGGACTTTTCTTTGTTTGCATTGTTGAGACCTTCTTAGTCCAGACTTTTTTCTTGAATTCTATCTTCAGGACTTTAAAAGTTTTGACAAGTTTCTTAATCAGACCTTTTCATCTCGCCTCCTTTCTTTATTGGTTAAAAATTCCTAATTGCTTTCACAACTTTCTCACTTCTTCCTTTGTTCTATTTTATGCTCCTTTTTTTTCATGCTAAATTTTGCTCTATGATGCATCCATGTCTGCTCACTCTGTTGGTGACTTCAAATTATTCTTTTATTGTTGTAGAGAATATTTCACCCTAGCAAACTTTATTTTGAATGTGGGGAAGTACACATTTTTAAACTTCCATTATTGGAGTGATCACAATGATCCCTCTTCTTCTTTCACTTGTTGGTCTCCTTTTGACATCTCTCATCATCAAGGATATTCTTACATGTTTGGTGGCAGGATGATGCATGAGTTTCTAGAGGTTGCTGACCCAAACTGATGCAGAGGATAATGAGCTTTGTTGATTATGTTATGACTATTATTTAGGTTAATCCTCATCCTATAATGGAGTCCTTTATTTATCATCAAAAAGGCTCTTCATATTTTTCTAGGAGTGATGTTAGACTTAGATTTCATCGAAAAGGCTCTAGACTTCTTCTTGTGGGTCATCTTCTTATCAGGTGATTTGCTTTCCCACATAGAAGGAGATCCTTCACTCCTATATTTATCCTTTAGATATATATGTTTGGTGAATTTTAACAAGGCATATTCTTAAGATGACATGGATTATGTCCTCTTGGTTCTTGGTTCAGGCCCTTCATCTTCTTTTGGGGTGCAATCTATCTAGGTTGTAGTGATTTATAATTATAGAGACAATATTATTTTTGATAAAGGAATCTTGTAACAAAATGCACAAGGAAGGAACCTCAAGTTCAAATGGAAATATAACTTTAGTTTCATAAACCAAAGCATAGCACATTGTACCAATGGGAGTCGAAACACTAGTGCGATAGACCCACAAGGTTGAATAAAGTTGATGATGCCAAACTTAACCAATTTTGTTGATAAGATTATTAAGGATCTTGAAAAGGGTGTTGTTAGAATATTTAGCTTGGCCATTACCTTGAGGATAGTAAGGTATTAACCATTTGTATTGAATCTTGTATTTAGCACAATTTTTTTAGACATTCTTATTCTTGAAGGGTGTTCCATTATCAAATATTAGCATGGAAGGGGCATTATAGTGAGTAAGGATATAGATAAGGGTAAAATTGAAGACTTGGATTTTATATATTAAGGCTAAATACATGGATTCAAACCACTTAGTTAAGTACTCACTAGTTGTGATGATGAACTTATGTCCATCAAACAAAATTAAGTTAATCTTCCAAATGATGTCTAAGTCCCAAATAGAAAAATACCAAGGATAAGGATAAGGATATGGATAAGGATGTCTAAGTGTTGAAAATATTTGAATACAACATGGATAATGTTATCCTTATTCTAACACTTATCACACCTTCTAACATTGTCATTAGAGTCCTTTTCGATGGAGGACCAATAATAACCTATTCATAGGATTTTTTATAATGGCGACACCACCAATGTGACCACTGTTAGAGTATATTACATTATTTGGGTCATGTAAATGTACCACACTTAGTACATAACTAAATTAGGAGATTAATATAGGGGTGGTTAGCTAGTTACTTTAAGGAATATAATAAATGCACAAGTTTCTATGTGCAAGTATTAAATGTGCAAGGTGTCCCCTTGTACAACTACGTAGAGTGTTGGCCAAGCAATCCATATTTCTATATAAACGGTCTCATAGTGAGTGATTAGACATAATTGTAGGTAGTAGTAGGCATGTTGTGTGCATCACCATATATATTTATGATGGGGTACAATGTATTTCTTTAGTATCAATTCTTGAGTGTTCAATTCCTCCATATTGCATTGTATCATTTTTATCACTTTCCATTACCAACATATTTTAGCATATTACATTTTTGCATATTTCATATCCTATGATTATATTTTTCCTTGGCATACACATTAAAAATATAACAATGGTATCAGAGCCACGATAGATCAATAGGAATAGGGAGAGTCATAAGAGAGCACCATTACTACTATAGGTCTAAACCTTACTGTGTTTTTGCAAACTGGATCAACCATTGTGCGTTGTTGCATACAAATAGCATTGCAAGGAATTTTTGGATAGGAAGAGCCACAATAGGTTATTAGGAATAGTAAATCCATAGAAAATATTGAGAGGAGAAGAAAATATCAGTTCCAAAAAATTTTGAGATTGTATTTGGCTAGAGTCTTTCCACAGAGTTGTAAAAAATATTGTGAAGACTAGGACTCAACATTCATTTCACTAGATTTCCAAATAAACTAGTGATGATTCATCATTGACAAGATTTAGAATCATATTACTAATATCTTGTTGTAGGAAAATGCCACATAAGATTTTTTGCAGAAGAAAATGCCACAAAAGCCTTATTACAAAAGAAAAGGCCACAAAAATCCCATTGTAGAAGAAAAGGCCATAGAAGCCTTATTTCAAAAAGGCTAGAGAAGCCTTATTTCAAAAAGGCTAGAGAATCCTTGAACTAAAAGAGACTCCAAAGAAGAGTCCAATAAGATAGGATATTAGTAATCTCCATTGAAAATTGTAAATTACAGATTAGGTAGAGTCTTTCCAGAAGATAGTGAAGACCAAGACTCGGTATAAAATGATGAGGCCAAATATTGCCTCATTTTTTATTATTTTGGACATCCTTAGTAGACCTTTTTGATATGTTTTAATGTTAATTTTGCTGATGAAATGCAATATTTACTACTATTTACATATTTGACTGTTTAGAAGAATAATATTCTGTTTTTACTAATTTTCTGTATTTTCTGCATAAGTTTTGTTG
>JAQPPZ010008956.1:0-18200 GCA_028583015.1 Wollemia nobilis | reverse complement strand
CTTAAGATGAGCATATCCCATTTATGCCAACTTGACATAGTGGGGATGTTAGGAGCTCAAAAACAATTGCAAAAATATCATATAGAAAATCTATTTCACGTAGTGTTCTTCCTATGATTTATGTCAAAACATGTGTAACTTCTTAGAAGAGGGATGCAATCCCTATATTTAGAAATTACCTAAGAAATTACTACTTCTTTGAGGAGGGATGCAATCCCTAGATTTAGAAAATATCAGAGTAATACGGGATTCTTCAAAGGCTTGTGATCCATATATGTCAATCACAAAGTGAGGATCAGAGAAGCTAAAATATAAGTCAATTTGTACATCCTATTTGTATGTGTTGTTTATGTGATCTTCTAATATGTATGTTCATATGGCTATGTTGTTGTTCTATGCTCTTGATGTGCCTATGTTTATAGTCTAGAAATATGGGAAACAAAAGTATCATATTATCCTATTTTTAGAATGCATGTAAGGATTAAAGGGAGATTTGATGGTATATGATTTCCCTAGGATAGCTAGATCCTATTAGAGAAGTATCCATGACCATAGTTTGTACCTACTATAATGAAGTAAGGGTATGCTTTTGTCCAATATGAAAAGTATGAATGGAAGTGATGAGTGAGAATATCTAGTTAGGTCATAATTTTAGGCTATTTTTGTTTATCGAATGTTGTTCTAACTAGAATTATTTTGTATGGCCAAAAACCATTTGTTCAAACATATGTGATGTCACATAATCCAATTAGATAATTTTTAATAAAAATAGTTTGACCAAACTCTTTTTGATCTTGCAAAAAATATTCTAAGTGAACCCATACACAAAATTCCTCCTACATCTTTCCCCTCTCTCATACCACTATACATATGGTAGGACACACTAAATATACCAATTATTTCTCTTCCATCTCACTATGCACACAATCAACAAACCTACACATACAATCATCAAATTTATTTTATATATAACTAACAAACCCACTATGCACATAAATAAACTCAATAGATTTTTATATTTTACACAAGAAATAGCTTAGTCATTGTCTACCTTGTCATCATTACCATAATTAAGGGAGTTTGTTGGCTTTTAATCCTAACTGTCTCAAAAATATCAAAGGTAAAAATATAATTAATCCACAATATTTAGGTCAAAATATCAATAATCAAGACTAAAGTTTAATATATGAACAATCAAAAATATATCCAAGCCAATATAAATAAAATAATATTCACTTATAATATCAAATATGAATGTAAATGGCTAAAATAGTTCATGTACATGCATGAATAATACTTACAATAAAGTTGCTCAAAAATTGTATACAAGATTTATTATTAATGCTTGTTATGTGGTGAGTACAAGAATGGGCAATTAGATAAGCGTTAGAATAGATGTTAAATTACATGTTGCAATGACCCATTCAATAGATGTTTCAATGAATGCCTTGTAAAACCTTTCAACTTTAGATGGTAATCATTGGCCTCTCTTCTTTACTTTCCAAAAAAATCTCAAGTGACCATTTAGTTGGATTCTTCTCTATGATTTCCTTATTGCTCAATTGGTCTATCCCTTAGATATTCTTCTTTGTAAAAGCCTTCACTCTTTGACAAGACTTATTTCCTCTGATATCTACTTTAGACTGTTATGTCCAACTTACTCTTGTTATTCTACAATATATTTTAATAGGCCTTGGAACACGATGCTGATTAAGCTGAGCTCTACTATATCTACATATGAACTCACTAATGGATCACTTATCGTACACTCAGTATTCTACTTTCTCTTGTTTTAAGCACTTTCTAAGAGGTACTCAAGAGATTTATTATCACTTTATTCTCTTGCATGAGTGCTTTTTGAAAGTTAATAGGGTGCTTTCTTGTTGATAAGTTCTCTCGCTTGAGCACTTCTTAAGTGTTATTCGAGTGCTACCTTTCTCTAGTGCTTCTCTACTTTACACCAATCAAAATCGACTACTTTTGATTTTTACTTGAGTGCTACCATACTCGGGTGCTCTTGATTTATGCTTGGACACTTCCAAGCTTAAGCACTTTTACACTATGTTAGAGTTTTACCAGGCTTAGAAAATTTTACTTTATTCTTGAGCTTTATCAAGCTCAGGTAATTCTGCTCTACACTTGGATTGCTATCAAGCTTGGGTGCTTCTTCTATACTTAGGTACTTCTAGGGACCTTTCTTATTTACTCTTACTTCAATCTTGACTACAACTTGAATGTTCTTTGAACGTTATTCCTAATTTGTGTTTTGAGTAAACTTAGCTACAAAATAATCTTTCAATATTAGTATAAAGTTATAATTTTATTCTTTCCACTACACTCTAGATTTATATCCGAGTTATGTTGCTAACATAAAGCAAAAGTCAAAAACCTAATATCCTATAATTTTATCACCATCATTTTTCCTTCTATCTCATATATACCTAATATTTGGAATACCCTCATATATGTCACATTGAGAATTATATATTCATGATTGAGTATTATATGAATATAAATTATATATTTGGGATTAAATATTTTAGAGGGAGGACATGATCTAGTAAAAAATATATATGTATTTGAATGTGGTGACATAAGAAAAAGTTTCTAACATTAAACTTAAAGAAATCCATAAAAAATTTAAAATAATAATTATATATATTTTATTTTCTATGGATTAACATGTATATCATACCAAATTTAAACAATTAGATTTTTTATTAGAATATTATATTTTTTTTAACATATCTTCTCTAGGATATGATAATATATTAAGTCAATAAAGGTCATATACTTTTTGTTGATGTATTAATGTATATATTGTTTACATCTTAAAAATAATTTTCCACTTTTCAAATTGTAAACCTAATAGTATATATAAATTACTTAAATCATAATGTTAGAATAAGTACTTTTAACTTGCATCTTCATATAGAAGATCATATTGCATTAATAATCCTTATTATCAACTTATTCTTTTATTATCTACTAAGATATTTCAACCTTAACTCTATGTTTCTCCACATGATCATTAGAGGTGTGCTTGATCTTATACATCAATTTACACCAAAAAATATCTTCACTCAAAGAAGAGGAACAATCTCTTATATTTAATTATTCATTAGGGATTTATACATAACAACCATAATATCTTTCTATATTTGATGACCCTTGCCCTATGAATAGACGAGTGGATCTCAAAAATCATCAGTATTTGATAGTAAGACCTAATAGGGAGCCTTTTGATGATGCTAATGAGAGAGAATGGATTGAATATCCTTAAGGATATTTTGAACCCACTTGTGTGTTAGAAAAATGATGTAATACTATAACACATTCTATATAGGAGTAACATCAAAAGCTATAACTCAAGCATATAATCGAAACTCAACATCTAGCATAATTAAACAAGGATAATGAGTATCAAGCTCATTTATTTAAGGATTTAAAAATAAATGTGGTTGATATCATGCTACTAGAAGAGAAGCCAAATTAGAAGACCCACTAAAATAGTTATGATTATAATCTTTGAGGGAGTATCTAAGACCATTAAAAAAATTAGAGTACAATAATTCTTAGACAAAAGAGTAATAAAAGGACTTGAATGAGCAACTATAATAACCTTTTCAAAGATCACATATTTTTGAATGAGAACACTCTATATCTCATGATCATAGACCAAATAGACCTTGGAGGTATCATAATATCACATAAAAATACATCAATGATATTTTAGTTCACCTTCTATCAAATATCTATGAGAATATAGGCTTATGATATGGATTCAAAAATATATAATTAACACAAAATAAGATTATTACCTACTAATCTCTAAAAGAGATTCATGCTCTGAATGACTCGATTTAAAGTTCTATTGATGATATATCTATGATATGTCTTAGATAAGTCACTTATTTTACCCAAAAGATGGGCTTCATGGGCTCCATCTACTTAGCATGCAAAATACATGTGGTTATCTCTATAGTCATTCTATTATTTCACTTAGCTACCACATTCTACTTTAGAATATAATGGATAGTCCTTTGAAAGGTAACACCATGGAGAGTCAAGAAATCTAAAAGAGTATGATAGGTACCTACCCTTTCGGATCAAGTTGGCACGAATATTGGATGCCATGATCATATTCATATAGAATATCTAATTCTGTGTATGCTTTTCTTCTCTGCATTTGGTGATCCATAACTCTATATCTGGTCTCTATAGATAAAATACACCAGATGTGCGAAAGCCTCATGGAAGGATCTCAATGTCGTCATGCTCATTTAAAGGAAAATAATGGTAGTGAAGTTTTGATTTAGTTTCATGCTTTTTGAGTAGGTATATTTGACTGAGACCAGTGATCAAGATCATCGATCTAGATGATCAGCCTCAGAATTTGGATTTCAAATGAAAATCTCGTTGTGGTTGTTAGTCTTAAGACTATTTAAGGAAATTGGAATTTACTCTTATAATGGCTTTAAAGGCTAAGATTTCAAATCTCATTATTTTTTACCTAGGTATTTTATTGTGATGGTTGTTTTTAAATATATACATATATTTAGAACATAATTTATAACAAATAATGTCAAATAGAGGTCATGAACCATTATCAAATCACATAACATGAAAGGTCAAAATCTTCTTAGACCTTTGAATTTGCAGTAATACCGCACTGGTTCCTTAAATTGGCAAAACAATTTGTTTTTGTGCCTGTCGACTTTGCAAACTTCAATTCTAAGAATATTTTATTTTTTAGGTATGCAAAGTATAACCGATGATACAAGCCATATTTTCCTAAAAATATAACAACAAAAATGCTTCTTTTTATAATTTATTACTAACATCGTACCATTAAAATATCCCAAAAAAAATATTTACCCCATTTTTTCACTTTTAAAGCCAATATTGTTTTAATGCAGTAACAATCCAATCTTTAAATACTCGACAGTGGAATTATTAAAGCAATGAAGGGTTTTGTAGGTATTGAAAAACAAAATAATAATCTTGTATTACTTAAAATTTTCCTTAAAATTCAACACTTGTTACAAGTTTACTAAACAAATTTTAGTATAAATATTTATAATATGTAAATTGATTACTAAAAAAGTGTAGAGGAAACCTTCCGTATGTACATACGCTTTGGCACATAGTAGGTAGACTTATCCATCTCTCTTGAAATGGGTGGTCATTGATGACATGGAACGTCTAGAATATCATAGATTACAAGTGTATGTATCTGTTCTTTGCAATGATGGTATATTCCTTAAGTATATTTTTGTAAGATAAAAAAGTACAAATAGTGATATATTGCTTAAGCATATTTCTAGGATGGAATTTGTATACACCTTGATACACTAGATATTTTTGTAGTATGTTGTTATTATGTAACAATCATCCTTTTAACCCACAAATGAACTTCAAGTACACTATGAATCATAAACTGATTATTAGAATACGAAAAGTTAATATGGTTACATTATTTATCCCAAAAATGAACTTCAAGTATGCTATGAATCATAAAATGATGATAATTATATGCAATTATGTTAACCATGTAGGAAAAGTAAAGTGTTTAGATTTTTTTGATGTAGAATATTATAATTGAGACAAGATAAATTGATTCCTTCCCTATATATATATATATCTTGGTGAAGTGTTACTACACCCAACACTCACACAATACTCAATAAAACATTAAATTTCAAAATAAACCCAACTTCTAATATTCTTCAATAAGATGAAATTACATAATCAGAAATTATAATGCTACAACCACAAGGCTAATTTGATTATAATGAAAATCGACTGGAAATCTACAAGCTAGAGCCATGATCTGTCATACCTGATTGCCTTTTGGGAATCCTTGTTCCCTCTTTACTAACTTCTATAGGACATTCTAGAAAGTGTAACTCCCCTTTTCCTGCCCAAGAAGATATTCATATATAAATTTAAATTTGTATTTTCTCACCCAGAAAGATATTTAAACTTGAATTTCAGTGGCACAACTTCTCGAAACCATAATTTTTTTTTTATTTGTGGAAAACATCCCAAAAGGGATGCCACTTTAGGGTAAGACCCAAGGAGGCAGGGGTATCCACTCCGTAAAAAATGCCCAGGACTCAGACCTGGCCTACCACCTTTGACATACTCAAGGAGCAAACAAACACACAAAATCAATTTAAAAATAAGTAAATAACAACAAAAATAATAAAATAAAATAAAAAACATGCTCCTTTAGTGTGTCAAAAACAAAAGCACAACCAAACACACACAATAATATAAAATAAACCACAACATGAACCACATAGAAAAACACAAGAACCACATAATAAAACACAAACAAGACAAAAACAACAGAACACTACAAAGACATAACCCAAAAAAAACATGAAAAATAAACACAACCAAAACCTAAAAAATAAAAAAAAACCAACAACAGACAATAAACAAAAACAAAAAACATAGAAAGCACTCACATATAAAAATACGAATTAACACAAACAAAGAGAAACCCAAGAACAAGAATGAAAAAAACACAAGAACAATAACAAAAAAAATAAAAAAACACAAAACAAAAAAACACAAGAACAACAAAAAACAACACAAAGAGCACAAAAACAAAACAAAACAAAAGATCCCACCCACGTTAAAAAACTAAACAAAAAAAACAAAAAAGAAAAAAAAAATTGAACATAACAATGACCTATCTAGACCATAAGACTAATAAGGTAAGAATCAACAAAGGAAACAAAAGAAATAATAGAATGAGCTAGGGAACTAAAAAAAACTAAATGAACCAAAGAGAAGCAAAACAAAAAAGCAAGAAGAAACTAGGTACTTTCAGAACTGGAGTCATTCAAAGAAATGATAGAAATAAGAGCTTCCCTAATTTGAGAAGCCCACCATCTAGGAGGGTGACCATAACAAGTAATATCACCTTTGTCCAAAGTCCAATTAGCTAAAGCATCAGCACTATTATTTTGATCTCTGACCACATGATTGTAATCAACTTTCAAAAATCCCATCTGGATTAATTGAATCTTCTCAATAATTCTTTTTATTCTCCAATCCACATTATGATTCTTAGAAGGAGTATTCAAGAGATTAATCATAAGTTGAGATTCAAACTCAACTAACACCTTTTCCCATCCAAACTTAGTAGCCTCCTGAAGGCCTCTAAGGATACCATACCCCTCAACAAGGTTATTGGAAAGAATACCCAAATTCTCAATAAAATTAAAAACTAGGGAGCCATCTGAAAGTCTACCAATTTCTCCCACACTGGCTTTTCCAGGGTTCCCTCTAGAGGCTCCATCAGTATTGACTTTTCCAAAATATTTAGGAGGAGGTTTCCAATTTATTGTCTTATCCATCTTACTAATACTCACATTCCCTTTAAGTTGGTTGCCCTTAGAAGATTTAATCTTCAATATTTGCATCACTTGATCCCATATTTGGTGGGAGTTTTGGGGGTGATTAAGGAGTTGATGGACTAATTCAACTAAGTTAGCTATGGTCTTTTTCCAAATATAGTGAATATCCTTCCTATCTTGATTAAAAATTTGGTTGTTCCTTTCATTCCAAATATTCCAAATAAGAATGGTAGAACCCATCCAAACTAACTGCCTAATAAAATGATAAACACCCTCTTGATTAGGCCAATCCCTCAAAAGTTGTTCTAAATTAAAAAATTGGACCACTGTTCTAAAGTAAAAGTGGCCATTCTCCTCCATAGCTCAGAGGCTAAAGTACACTCAATAAAAATATGGTTGAGAGTTTCTACATTCTCTTCACACATTTCACATCTAAAAGGGCCATGAAAACCATGCTTCATAAGTTGCTCACCAGTAAGCACCCTACGATGCAGTAAAAGCCAATTAAAGAACCTCACCTTAGGCAAGAGCTTTTGAGCCCACAATCAAGAAAATATGTCAGAAGAATGGTTGGGATTATTATGGCATAAGGTCAAATAACCTTGAGCAACCAAATACTCACCCTTAGTAGTGTTGTTCCATCCAAAACAATCTTTTTCATGGGACCAAGAGAGGGATCGCATATGAAGGATGCCTTGGATATCTTGTCTTTGCCTTTCTGGGATTTGAATAGGCCAATCCTCAATAGAGATCCAATATCTACCAATATTTAAATTACCAATATGGTACCGAAATTAATTAGCCACCTTTATCCAGTTAGCTCGATAAAGCTCCTCCATCCAAGGCCTCCAATCGGGAAACTGAGTTATCAAAGGCTTGTGACCAGCCCAAGAATCTATCCAAAAATTTACCTATTGACTATTATGAATGATCCAAAATAAATTTTTCTTTATCAAATCCTCATCAGTATTAAGAACTGCTAAAATGGGAGAACCTTTGGTAGGAAGTTGATAACGAACAAGGTCTTCAGGACTTTTATTCTCAGTATATTTAGCACATATATTATTGGCCCAAAGAGCATTGGGGTCGAAACCATAAATTTTGACTTGGGTGTCTGATTGGTTATTATAATATATCGTTGGAAAGCTTTCGCATTGAAAATTAGATCTTAATTTCTCTACTCTGCTCTTTGACATTGAAAAATAGAATTTGAGGTAGCCCCATTATTATTGGACACTTTAAATTTGAAAGCAAAAGCTTGTTCTAAGTTATTTCTTTGTTATTTTAATTCTTTCTTCATGGAACATAAGTAATCTAACAAATTCATCAAACTCTATCTTCTTCAAATATTTACTTTATTCAATTGTCATTACACAATTATTTCACTTTAGTGTCAAAGTTTTCAATACCTTTTCACAACATCTTCTTGTGTCGGTTATTCAAGATAGATACTTATTCTATGCATAATGTCATGCATATATACACAATAATCTCTCATATTCTCATCAACTGCCATTATTACATTTTCAAATTATCTCTTTGATGTCTTTGACTTCACTAATTTCACTTGAATACATCCTTGATAAGCTATTTTTCCTATGCTCCTTCAATGCTTGCAATGCTTAGAAAAGTGCTTATATTAAGCGTTTCTTTTATATCATATTAATCCAATACCTCTCTTTCTCTCTCAAATACTCCAAAATACTAGTTTCTTATATCCATACTCCACAATACATTACACTTCATTATATATCAATATTCATAATTTTATAATTTAAATTCTAAAATATCTCTTAATTATCTCAAAAAAATATTTCATACTTTACATTCTCTAAATTTTAACATTTTTTAGATCTTATTTTTTATTTTCAACTTATATCTCTAATTATATCTTATTCTCAAATTTATCTTATTTTTATTCTATTCTATTTTTTTCCTTTATTTTATATAACATTTTTCAAAATATGGTGAGTTGTTCTATCCTTTCATTATACCATGGCTTAAAGTTATATTAGGTAGTGAAATGTAATGGATTAAAAAAAAAATCCCTAATGTTGTGTAGCATTACGATCTGAACCAAATAAATTAATACACAATAATATAATAATAAAGTTTTAATTTGGTCCGAAATAATTGTATTGATTAAGATTTCATGACTGAAAATATTATTTATATTAATTAAGATTTCATTACTGAAAATATTATTTAAAATATTCAATTTACATAAGCAAATCCATAATCAGAATTGGTACAGGGTGATATAACAATCAACCGAGTCGTTCCTAACAGTCTATCCCAGAATAGTTGAACTTAAATCTTTCCAAAAGAAATCCAAATCTATTACATAGTATCAATAATGTTTCATTTATAACTTACACTCGAAAACGGGAAGAAACATAGCACACAAGAAGATAAATCCAATGCACATTTAGCCAAAGATAAAAAGACGGTTTAGATGCAGCATGGAAAACATAACAATTACATAACAAAATAATGTCATACTGCATATAAAATCAGGTAGATCTAATCACTTTCGAAGTTTGCATCTCCATTGAAAGAATATTCGGTGCAATATTTGCTTGCGCCAAGGGTCTGGCGTAAGGTTTGGATGTGCCAAGGGGTCTGGCGCAATAGGTGGATGTGCCAAGGAGTCGAGCGCAGGGGGAGAGTACACCCGAGATGGGGTGCAGGCTGGGAGTGCACCCGGTCTTGGGCGCACTTAGCAGTTACGCCCGAGATGGAGCGCAAAGGGGGAGTGCACCCAGCCTTGGGCACACTTGGCTATTGCACCTAGTCTTCGGCACAACCGATGGTTGTGCCTTGGCTTGGGCGTGATCGAGGAGGAGTGCACCCAGGTTTGGGTGCATGACGAGAGTACGCCTCACTTGGGGTGAACAAGGAAACAATTACACCGAACTGGCACAAACAGAATATGAGGAAGAATGATATAAAACTTGCAAAACAAAAGATAGATTTTATTGATTCAAACAGACTGTAGGATGTAGTTTCACAATGCAATATTTTATAGATACATCTGCAAGCAAGATTGCAGGATAACCATAGGAGTTTCCTGGAGATTGCTGCTCTGACTCCTCTGTTCTGCTCAGCAAATTTCCTTAGATTTATTCTGATCTTCCTCACTTCATCGATATGTTTTTCTTAAAGACCACTCCATAATTTATAGCCAGGTGGAAGGGAGGATAAGGCTTATTCTCTGACATGCGCTGCATTAGGATTTCTGCCCACTCGCCGAACTGCAGCTATAGGTATTAACTACACAGACTTGTAGAATACGACGATCGAATTTGTG
The DNA here is from genome assembly GCA_028583015.1 of Wollemia nobilis. Lineage (NCBI taxonomy): Eukaryota > Viridiplantae > Streptophyta > Pinopsida > Araucariales > Araucariaceae > Wollemia > Wollemia nobilis. The sequence goes on along the minus strand of JAQPPZ010008956.1, from coordinate 7,517 downwards.
ATTATCCGATCTGTCAAGGTGTCAAATCTGATTTAATTTTCTAACACACTATTTTAAACTAGATTTCAGAAAGACTTTGATGCCCAACATTTCCCGGAGACTATTGAAGTATTCCTTCTTCAAAGGTTTTGTAATAATATCAGCTACCTATTCTTTTGACCTGCAAAATAGTAACACAATTTTGTCAAATTTCACCAACTCTCTGATGAAGTGGTAGCAGATATCGATATGCTTCATCCTGCCATGAAACACTGGATCCTTTGACAGTGCTATGGCAGAATTATTATCATAGGAAATGGTTATCGCCCTTTTCGATGCATGATTCAACTCACCCAAGATTCTTCGCGGCCATACTGCTTGGCATGCGACTGATGTGGTAGCAACATACTCTGCCTCTGCATTGGACAACATAATTATCGATTGCTTCTTGGATGACCATGAAACTCCTCCCGATCCAAGATGGAAAGCATAGCTAAAAGTGCTCTTCGATCATTAGTGTTGCCATCCCAATCACTATCTGTGTAGCCAACTAGTTCCAGCTAGTCTTTTTTGGTATAGAAAATTCCATGGTTTTGTGTCCCATTGACATAGCGCAAAATCCTTTTGCCTGCTTGCTAGTGCATGTCCTTTGGAGTCTCCATAAATTTGCTGATCAGGCTCACTCCAAACATCAGATCGGGTCTAGTTGTAGTCAAGTACATGAGACTGCCAACTAACCTCTTAAACAAGGTTGGATCAATATTTTTGCTAGAATCCATCTTGCTCAGCTTCAGACCTGTGGCAATAGGTGTGATGGCAGGTTTGCTATCCTCCATCTTAAACCACTTCAGGACATCCTTCGCATACTTACCCTGAGAAATGAAGATGCCATCTGTAGATTGGACAACTTCAATACCTAGAAAGTATTTCATCAACCCTAAGTCTTTCATCTCAAACTCTTTCTTCATGGTTGTTTTGAACTGTTCAAACAACACGTTGTTGTTTCCAATGTAGATCAGATCATCTACATATAAGCAAACAATTATCATCTCACCTTTTGGGTTTTACTTCAGGTATAGAGTGTGCTCATATGGGCATTTCACGAACCCATTCTCTTGAAAGTAAGCATCAATCTGACTGTACCAAGCCCTGGGTGCTTGCTTCAACCCATACAGGGTCTTCTTCAGCTTCAGGACTTTACCTTCTTGTCCTTCCAACTCATAACCTGGTGGCTGGTCTATATAGACCTCTTCTTCCAACACTCCATTCAGGAATGCAGACTTGACATCCATCTGGTACACATTCCAGCCTTTCTGGGCTGCCAATGCCAGGATCATTCTAACTATGTCAAGTTGAGCTATAGGTACGTACACCTCATGATAGTCAATGTCTGACTTTTTTTTGTAGCCTTTTACCACAAATCTGGCCTTGTGTCGATAAACTTCACCTTGGGCATTAAACTTAGTTTTGTATATCCACTTGACCACAATGGTCTTCTTCCTTGCTGGGAGATAACTCAACTGCCATGTATTATTTTTCTCTATGGCCTCAATTTCCTCATCCATGGCCTTCACCCATTTTTGATTTTGAATTGCTTCTTCAAATGAAATTGGATCACACTCAGAAAATAAAGCAAAGTCAGAATGTTCTTCTTGAAGTCGGGTTACCTCATAGTTGTCTTGCAAGCTCCTCATCTTCGTGGGTTTCCTCAAGTTGGAGATTTTGCTTGCAATTTGAGGCATTTGTGATTATGAGGTGGTGTTGTTGCTAGCTTTAGAGTTGCTACTTGAAGCTGCAGGTTGATGTACTCGTTCTTCTTCTACATCCTCAGACTCAATGACTACTGGTTTTGGCTGACCAGTCTTTGATTTCTAGTTCCAATATTCATCCTCCAGGAACTTCACATCTCAGCTGATAATCATCTTCTTCGTCATAGGATTATACAGCCTTCGACTCTTCACTATACCTAATGAAGATGCATTTCTCAGCTTTGTCATCCAACTTCTTCCTCTTCTCATCTAGGACATGTGCATATGCTATGAACCCAAAAACTCTGAAATGAGCAACACTTGGCTTCTGGTTGCTCCATGCCTCCTACGGAATTTTTTCCTTCACACTCTTTGTGGGACATCGACTTAGCAGATAGACTGCACAACTTACAACTTCTACCCAGAACTCATGAGGCAAGTTCTTTACCTTTAGCATACTTCGTGCCATCTCCATAATGGTTATGTTCTTCCTCTTAGCTATATCATTTTACTGCAATGTGTATCTGGCAGTAAGCTGCCTATGAATTCCAGTTTGCTTGCAAAGGTTTTGAAATTCATTGGAGATATACTCACCTCCTCCATCTATCCTAAGAGTCTTCACTTGGTAGCCGCTTTGTTTTTCAACCAGAGCCTTGAACTCCTTGAATTTTTTGAACACCTCTGACATTTGTTTGATGGGGTATACCCATGTCCTCTGACTAAAGTTGTCAATGAAAGTCAAAACATATTTTTTACTGGCAAATGTGCTGGTCTGCATTAGACCACAAATGTCGAAATGCACCAGCTCTAATGGCTGTGAAGCTCTCCAAGATTGTCCTACAGGGAATGCATCCCTATGATGTTTACCGACTAAGAAACCCTCACAAACTTGATTTGGTTGCTCAATAAGGGGTAAACCCTTCACCATATGCTTCTTGTGTAGCAATTTCAGTCCACTGAAGCTCATGTAACCAAATCTGAGATGCCACAACCAGGTAGTATCCTTCTCAACTAAACTAAAAGACATTAGAGATTCATTCTAAATCTACAACGAAAACATATTGTTTTTAGTCATGGACATAGTTTCAATCTGCCCATGCTCCTCATCTTTGATGGTGCAAAGTCCATCCTTGAATTGAATAGTGTACCCCTTCTGCACAAGCTATCCAACGCTCAACAAATTGTGCTTCAAACCAGGCACATAAAAAACATCGGTGATATGCTTCCTTTTACCTTGCCTAGTACGAATGAGGATCTTTCCTTTCTTCATCATAGGAACTTTGCTGTTGTTCCCCATTTTCACATCAGACTGGACTGTTTCATCTAGTTGTGAGAACATTTCTTTGTTCCCCATCATGTGGTTGCTGCAACCACTGTCGAGATATCAGATGTTATTTTGGCTCTCCTCCTTAATATTGCAAGTTAACAACATATTTCCACCAACATCTCTACACTCTCCATTATCAGGCTCATCTGTGTAGTGCGCTTGTTGTTGGTTATCTTTGCCCATCTTTTTTTTGCACTCAAAAATATAGTGACCAAACTTCTTACAGTAATAACATTGGATCTTTGATTTATCCTTTCTCTGATAAGATCCTCCTTGCTAGTTTTTTTTGTTGCCTCTTCCTCCTTGCTGATGGAAGTTGCAACCGGTCTCTCCATCATTGGAGTTTGACCTTCCTCCTTGCTTGTTGCCTTTCCCACGCTTACCTCTACCTCTTCCTTCTTGAGAACCTGAGGCTCCTTGGTGGGAGTTTTCTCTGCTACTGTCTCAAAATGAGACCTGCGCTTTGAACGCTTATTCTAGTGAGGACTGAGTTGAGCGACTCAACCTCTGTTCATGTTTTTGTAGAGAACCCATGAGCTCATCCATAGAGAGGGTTGTCAAATCCTTCGATTCTTCGATTGCTATCACCACTGAGTCGAACCTTGCTAGTAGGATCCTCATCATTTTCTCCACAATCCTTTGATTCACCACATTCTCCCCATTCAACTACATCTGATTGATGACATCCATTGTTCGAGTGAGGAAGTCACTTATGGACTCTGACTCACTCATCTGCAAGTTCTCGAAATCCCTCCTCAGCATTTGTAATCGCACCAACTTCACCTTTTTAGTACCCTGGTAGGAGTTGGCCAAGATTTCTCAGGCCTCCTTCAATTTAGTTGTTGCTACAATTTGTGAGAAGATTATCTCATCAATCACTTACATTATGTAAAATAATGCCTTCTGGTCCTTCTTTCGGTTCTCCTTCAGCAAATTTGAATCTTCTTGGGAGAGTGCACTCAACGCTGCTGCGTCTGCTGGCTCTGCATAGCCATTCTGGACCAGGTCCCATAACTCCTATGACCTGAACAAGATCCTCATCTGGATGCTCTAGTAATCATAATTTTTGTTGTTGAACCATAGGATCTGCAACTGCAACGAGTTGCCACTAGAAGCCATTGCTTCTTATCATCCATGGGCAGGCTCTGGCTCTGATACCAATTTGAAAAAAATTTGATGTAATATTTTCTTGCGCCAAGGGTCTAGCACAAGGTTCGGATGCGCCATGGGGTCTGGTGCAAAAGGTGGTTGCACCAAAGATCAGGTGCAGGGGGATAGTATGCTCGAGTTGGGGTGTAGGCTAGGAGTGCACCCGATCCCGGGTGCACTTGGCAGTTGTGCCCGAGATGGGGCGCAAAGGGGGAGTGCACCCGGCCTTGGGCGCACTTGGCTGTTGCACCTGGTCTTGGGCACAACAAAGGGTTGTGCCTTTTCTTGGGTGCAACCGGGGAGGAGTGCACCCAGGTTTGGGTGCACGATGAGAGTGTGTCTCACTTAGGGCGAACAGGGAAACAATTACACCGAACTGGCACAAACAGAATCTGAGGAAGAATGAGATAAAACTTGCAAAACAAAAGATAGACTTTATTGATTCAAACAGACTGCAAGATGTAGTTTTACAATGCAAGATTTTATAGAGACATCTGCAAGCAATATTGTAGGATAACCACAGGAGGAGTTTCCTAGAGTCTGTTGCTCCGACTCCTCTGCTCTGCTCAGCAACTTTCCTCGAATTTCTTCTGCTCTTCCTCACTTCCTCGATATGTTTTTTTTGAAAGACCACTCCACCTCTTATAGCCAGGCGAAAGGGAGGATAAGGCTTATCCTCTGACATGCATCGCATTAGGGTTTTTTCCCACTCACCGAATTGTAGCTACCGGCATTAACTTTGCACACTTGTAGAATACGACGATCAGATTTGCGGTTATCCAATCTATTAGGGCATCAAATCTGGTTTAATTTTCTAACATCCATCCCCATTGATTGAAGCATCGCTGGTCACGATGTCAGCTTTTTCATGGGGAAGTACTACAACATCAAACCGTATTGTATTATATAAAACGTCAAGACTATAGCAGGTGACAGAATGTTAACAATGTTATCAACAACAATTTAAAAAACATTACCTTCTCTATGAGAGACAAATAATAAGATTTCACCTTTGCCACCCCGATTCAAACCTTACTCTTGCTGTAGAGGTTGTAATTGCTGGATAACAAAATTGTTGTAAATGGCTATAAGTGTTATCTTTGGGTCATCGAAAACAAATGGAGTGAACATCTTGTATCAGAAATGCTTATACTTACCAGAATACTTTCAACCACGGCAGCATTTTCCGATCAGATGCATTCATGAAGTTGAGGTAAGCCCCATTTCTATACAAAGCTGCCAAGATTCACATCAACACAATCTGATAAGAATCCTTCTCTTGGCTATTCGTTGAAGGTATGAATATGATATAGCTCACCAGAAAATGAAAGGTAGCGAACGATGAAAAAGGCTTGCGGAGGTAGTGTCGACTTGTTCTCTTTCATCACCTGCTTCAAAATTACCAATCTGAGTTATAAATCACAGTACACTAACTGCCCTAGATAGATTTTGGGGTTGACTAAATAGCACTTGTGACCAATACCTGGTACATGTATTTATCATGTCCCCACGACATGACAATGGTATCGAGGCCAGAACTTTCTTCATAAATCCCACTTTTGGTGTTATAGTTGGGATTGTAAGTATCAGGATTCTCTTCAAAGAACTGCATTATAACACATACAGGAAGGGATGAGCAATGAGTAGCAAACTAAGCATAAAATGGTTCTCATAAGACTGGATAAGGACGGTAAGGTAGATGCCTTGTAATGCACAATAGATTTGTCAAACTCACAGCCCACCGGAAATGTATCCCCTGCTCATCAATCACACATAGTACACTCATCGATGTCTGTAGTTGGCTAGCTTTCTATAACTATTGTTTTTCTTCATATTTGAGGAGGTGACTTACCCACTACGGCCCACTGAGGTTCCTGGCCAAATTGAGGATGAAGCAGAACCTTTCCCAGATCTGTATGGGGTGGAAAGTGAGCTTGTGATATCCAAATCATTAACTGAAAAATGATAAAGCGAAGAGATATGTGGGGTGCAAAACGTACCGTGAATAAATGCGGTGAGATGTAACCAGTCGTGGTCGGGGAAGTCTCGTCGTATGGCTTCGGCTGTTTGAAGCAAGTGTTCAATCTGCGGTTCATCTAGATCTGGATCACTCTCGTCTACGTACTCGTTCAACAACTCCGCACATTCCCAAACACTCATATTACCTTTGTTGAATGCCAAGTGTTTCTCTCTCATTCTCTGAACCTGTAAAGCAATATCACATATTATGTTACATACTCACACTACAAATGGATGAACCAACATGACTCGCAAAATATATGAATTATAGGACGTAAAACCAACTGTCCACAAACTTACAAACTCGAACGTCTGATGAGCATGTCTTTTCCTGTAAAATTCCTTGACTGCTGCTGTTCTTTCGCCTTGCTGATTGTCAAAATCCCTGCTTGCGGAAACACTAGCTTCGAAATCGGCAAATATGTCATCGTGAAAGTTAGAAGTAGTATAACATACCGAAACACTTGGCCGAACTGATTCATGGTAGGTAGACCGTGTATTGCAATCTTGTCTTGCTCGTGCAGAACCATATCCGCGACTATACCTTGCGCCATCTTTGAGTTATGCAACGGTAAAGCTTACCTTCACAGCAAGACCTGGACGGGATATCTCTCACCCTTTGTGGAGGACGATTGCAAGTAGAGGGCACTTGGGGACATTATAAAGAGAATGACAAGCGTAAAATGTCAATCCAGCTCAGCGTGTTACGCCATGTAAAGATTCCGGCCACCATTAGCGACATTGCTCTCATATTGCTCTCGCGCTTGCGTGGAATTTAACACGACATCGCATTATTGGCTTTGTACAAATAACATTTCGGTCTGTCTTTGCTATCTCGTGGAATTTAAGACGGCATATGAATCCTACAGTGTTATCTCGTGGGATTTAAATGTTTATGATACGTACGCACCCTTTCCGATCGGATTGGCACGAATCTTTGATGCCGTGATCATCTTCGTATGAAATCTCTTATTCTGGATCTGTTTTTCTTCTCCGTCTCCGTCCATCCGCGACTGTGTCTCTGGGACAGACAAACACACCGGAAGTGTGGAAGCCTTGCGGAAGAATCTCAGTGTCGCGATGCTCATTTAAAAATATATATATCCGTAGGGAGATGTTGATTTAGTTTCATTCATGCTCTTTAAGTAGGGAATTTTGACTCGGAGCAGCAATCAATTACTACCCCACTGGTTCCTTAAACTGGCAAAACAGTCTGTTTCTTTGGGCGTCGACTTTGTAGTGCAACAGTCTGTCTTGAAGTGCAACACCTGTTAGAATTTTACTAAGAAATTTTT